>SZWC01002266.1:39942-71438 GCA_023375785.1 Penium margaritaceum
TCAATGTTGACCATACATAGTGGACTTCTTCGGTCATAGTCAGAGACGTGTGCATCCTTTGGTTGGTCATTGTGCACACTAGCCACACGGTGCCACTACTTGTTGAAAATGTTTCTACTTTCTATCTGATAACTAGTGTTCCCGACCCATGGTTTTTGCCACTGACCATTTGTGACTCGTGTTATGAGTTTTCAACGTTGACCACACACTATGAAATCCGTTTGGTCATGGTTTGTAACATATGCCTACTTTGGTTTGTCACTGTACATGGTTACCACGCCGTTTCATTACATATCGAAGGTCTTTGTGCTTTCTTGTTGACAGCTGTTGTTCCCAAACCATTGTTAGTCCCCTCAGACTATCTGTGACTCGTTTTGTGAATTGTACATGTTGACCACATGAAGTAAAATTCTTTGTTCATGGTCGATGACATATGCATACTTTGGTTGGTCACTGTGCATTGTAGCCACAGTGTGCCACTGCATATTGAATGTATTTGTACTTCCTAGATGATAGCTAGTATTCGCAAACCATTATCTTCCACCGTGACCATTTGTGACTCGTGTTATGAGTTGTCAAAGTTTAGGACACTCACATACATTATTTGGTCATGGTCAGTGACATGTGCCTACTTTGGTTGGTCATTGTGCATGGCATCCACACCATGCCAAAACGTATTGAAGGTCCTTGTGCTTGCTAATTGATACTTGGTGTTCCGACACCATTGTCGCCCCCTCTGACCATTTGTGACTCTTATAATGAAAAGTCGAGGTTGACCAGACACAACGGATTTCTTTCCTCAAAGGCAGTATATATGCCTACTTTGGTCGGTCATTGTGCATGGTAGCCACACCGTGCTACTACTGACTGAAGTTTGTTGTACGTGCTAGTTGAGAACTGATATTCCCAAACCATTGTTTCCTCCCCTGACCATTTGTGACTCGTGTTATTGTTGGTCAACCACCCATAGTGAAATTCTATGGTCATGGTCGGTGACATCTGCCTAGTTTGGATGTTTGGTGTGCACATTAGCCACACCGTCCGACTACGTATTGAAGTTATTTGTCCTTTCTAGTCCATGCATAGGGTTCCCAAACCATTGTATTTCCCTCTGACCATTGGTGACTCGTGTTATGAGTTGTCAATGTTGACGACACATATTGGACTTCTTCGGTTATAGTCAGCAACGTATTCATCCTTTTGTTGGTCACTTTGCCGGCTAGCCACACCCTGCCACTACTTGTTGAAGTTCTTCATACTTGCTAGTTGATAACTAGTGTTCCTAATCCACTGTTTCCCCCTCTGACCATTTGTGACTCATGTGATGAGTTTTCAATGTTGACCACACAGTGTGAAATTCGTTTGGTCATGGTTTGTGACATATGCCTACTTTGGTTTGTCACTATTCATGGTTACGACGCCGTGTTTCTACGTACTGAATGTATTTGTGCTTTGTAGTCAAAACCGAGTGTTCCCAAACCAATGTTACCCCCCTTTGACTATCTCTGACTCGTGTTGTGAGTTTTCATCGCTGACCACATGAACTGAAATTCGTTGGTCATGGTCAGTGACATATGTGTTGAATATTTATGCCCCTTGTTCAGTGTTGTAGGACGGATCAGGAATGCTCTTCCCCTTGTGGAGGTATGACCCCTAGATCCGTTGTAGTGTGACTCAACTATGCTCTGTCTTTTGTGAGATATGACCTGTGAGTACACCATGTGGGTGAGTGGTTACCTTGGCCATTTTGTTGATTTGGCCAAGTGAGAGGTCATGAGGTCGATCCTGGCCCCATGCATATCTTGTTTGNACACATCAGCGGTTGTACAGTGGCAGCCGCGGCATACGCCAAACTCGGCAAGGTATTTCAGTCCTCCTCACTTGCCAACCGTCTCTTCATTTTACAAAATCTCATCAGCATGAGGCTTGGTGAAGGGGAGGATGTCTCCGCCTTTATGCAGAAGTTTGAGACGCTCTTGCAACAAGCCACGGGCATGGGGTGGGACCTGAAATCAGACATGCAGGCTATGATTTTTCTGATGACGCTGCCGGAAAGTTGGGGCCCCATGATAACGGTGATTGGAGGGTGGACTGAAGATCTAGTTTCCTACACCACCGTCTCTGAGTATGTGCGGAATGAAGCCATGCGTCGTAGCAGCAGTGAAGCAAACATGGCTGCCTTTGCCTCACGGAGCAGTGGCACCTTCCGCAATACCTCCTCCTCTGGGTTCAGGGGAAACAACAGCACTAGCAACAGTGGAAGGGGTACAAAGCGCCAAGGAAACTGCCATAACTGTGGCAAGGCTGGACACTGGGCTCGAGAGTGCCGTGCACCCAAGAAAGAGGGAGGAGACGGGGATGACTGGCGAGGGGGAAATGGTGGGAAGGATCCCACAAGCTTGATGGCTGAGTGTGCCTCCAACAAAGGGAGGGCGATACTCAGGCCAGGAGCCTATGGCCTTGACTCGGGCACAAACGAGCACACCACTTACGAGAAGAGAGACTTTATCTCTCTTGCTCCATGTAACAAGAACTTCAGGGTCGCCAACGGCAAGGTTGAGGCAGCTGAGGGGATTGGTGACAAGCTGGTCACAGTGGGTGTCAACGGTGGAGATTCCGACCTCAAGCTAGAGGGAGTGGTCTACTTGCCCTCCTTCACAGCCAACCTGCTCTCCGTCTCTAAAATAACTGACCATGGCATGACAGTGGTCTTTACAGAGAAGGAAGCGGTGATAGTTCCTACCAAGGACATCAACATCTCCTACTCTGCCAAGAAGGTTGTCGCACAGGTTCCTCGTGTCGATGGACTCTACGTCTTGCAGACCAAGAAGACAACTCCAACGGCTGAATCTTTGGTGGAGAGTGATGATGAGGAGAGCAGCGATGCAGAATCAGATGAGGAAGGACATGTTGGAGCAGCAGAAGCAGTGGCAACAGATGATTTGGCAACAAAACCACAAGAAAATGCAGCCACTGGGGCTGCTCATTATAGCCTGTGCAAATCCTCCAAGAACCTTTGGCACAGGCGCTTTGGGAACGTGGCTCATCACACATTGGAGCTCATGGGAAAGCAGGAGCTAGTGCGTGGGATGGAGCTAGGTGATGAGGTGGTGGGAGCAGAGATCATGTGTGAGCCATGTCTTCAAGGCAAGGCGAAAAGGAAACCGTTCAAGCGCAATGGCACGCGCGCTCTTGCACCTCTTGATCTTGTCCACTCTGACGTATGTGGTCCCTTTCGCATACCGTCAAATGGAGGCAGCAGATATTTCCTCACATGCATCGACGACAACAGCCGCAAAGTCTGGATATACTTTTTCAAAAAGAAAAGTGAGGTGAAGGAGAATCTGCAGGCGTTTATCGCTATGGTTGAGTGACAGAGTGGAAAGAAGGTGAAGGCATTCAGGACGGACAACGGGGGAGAGTATGAAGCTTGCAGGGAGTGGCTCAAGACACACGGCATTGAACACCAGAAAACTATGCCGTACTCACCTCAAAGCAACGGCGTAGCAGAGAGGATGAACCAGACGCTCCTAGGCATGACTAGGTGCATGCTCTTTGACGCCAAGCTTCCTCCTAGGTTGTGGGCTGAAGCAGCACGTACGGCTACCTACCTTGTGAACCTCACACCTGTAGTAGCTTTGCGAAGGAGAGGCAAGAAGAAGCAGACACAGCAGCTGAAGACGCCTCAAGAAGCATGGTTAGGCAAGAAGCCGGATGCCTCCCATCTCAAGGTGTTTGGTTGCACCTGGTTTGCCAAGGTCCACGCCGGTGAGGGCCCTTGAAAGCTCAATGCAAGAGCACGAAAGTGCATTTTCATCGGCTATGACACCGCCCACAAAGCTTATCGACTGTGGGACCAAGGAGCCAAGAATGTCATCCGCAGCAAAGACGTGGATTTCCACGAAAGGTCTGTGAGTAAGGGAGAGCATCTCGAACTCGAGAACGCTCCAAAACAGGGAGAATGGCTCACTCTCCTTGAAGAGGGAGACAAAGCACCAGCACAATGGCATGGGATAGGTGCTGCAACAGGGAGAAGAGCTCATGAAGATGACTCGCAGGAGTCAGACTCTGATTCTGACGTATCCGATCCTCCGGAACATGAGGAGGATGCCCCTCCCATCATCAACGACGAACCAGACCTCCAACCTCCGCATCAACAGCACCAGCCAGCAGGTTCAAGGAGAAGTTCACGCCTCAAAGTACCTCGTCAGCATTACAACGCAGATAGGGGTGAATGGATAGGCTTCAACTATTCATTCTTGGTTCAAGAGGAGCCAACGTCTGTCGCAGAGGCACTCACTCGGCCTGATAAAGCAGAGTGGGACGAAGCAATTCGCAGTGAACTCAGCTCCATTGAAGAGAATGGGACATGGGTGCTGGTGGACAGACCTACCGGGGCTCACGTTGTGGGGTCCAAGTGGGTGCTGAAAGTAAAAAGGAAACAGGATGGCAAGATAGACAAGTACAAGGCACGGGTGGTAGCAAAGGGGTTCTCCCAACGGCCTAGCGCAGAGTACGATGAGACCTTTGCTCCAGTTGTGACGTTTGCCTCCATCCGGTCAATGCTCGCCATTGCTGCTGCCGAGAACATGGAGGTCCACCAGATGGATGTCAAGACAGCCTTCCTTTACGGCAAACTTGACAAGGAGGTATTGATGGAGGTTCCGGAGGGGGTTGATGCTTCTGAGGGCAAGGTGTGCAGGTTGGTGAAGGCACTCTATGGGCTAAAACAAGCGCCAAGACTTTGGTACCAGGAGATGGACACGTTCATGGCCAAGGAGTCCTTCATGCACTGCGACAATGATCCCAGCATGTACGTGCATGAGAGTGACAAAGGGACAATGTTGGTCGCCTTGTACGTTGATGACCTGATTCNGAGGTGTGTAAAGAGATGCAGTGGCTACGAAGCTTGCTATCTGAGATGAAGGCACCACAAGCAACGGCGACGGTCATCAAGATTGACAACATGAGCGCCATTGACATGTCAAAGAACCCCGTCCTGTCGAGGCGCACAAAGCAAATCGAGATCCGCTACCACTACGCTCGAGACTTGGTCTACAAGCAGACTGTGGAGCTCGAGTATGTCGGTACCAAGCTCAACCGGGCTGACATGCTTACAAAGCCACTGGACAAGGATCTCCACCAGGCGGGCAGGCAAGGTATTGGCATGGTCAACGCAAGTGATGACGAATGATGATGGTCACTGACGCAAGGTGCAAGGGAGAGATTTGTTGAATATTTATGCCCCTTGTTCAGTNCGCCAAGACTTTGGTACCAGGAGATGGACACGTTCATGGCCAAGGAGTCCTTCATGCACTGCGACAATGATCCCAGCATGTACGTGCATGAGAGTGACAAAGGGACAATGTTGGTCGCCTTGTACGTTGATGACCTGATTCGATGCTCCTCTTCAACGCAGCTGCTAGACGATCTCAAGGGGCAGCTGAGTAGCAGATTCGAGATGAAGGACATGGGTCCTCTTGACTTCTATCTTGGAATTGCCATCAAGCGCAACAGAGCAGCAGCTACAATCAGCCTGAACCAGACAAAATACATCGACTCCATCCTCAAACGATACGACATGGCAGATTGCAAACCTGCCAGCACACCCATGAGCTCAGAGTGCAAACTCTCCACCTCCATGTCCCCATCCAACGAAGCGGAGAAAACTGACATGCTTGGCATCCCAGATCAGTCTGCGGTGGGCAGTTTGATGTATGCCATGGTTGCCACCCGACCAGATATAGCCCATGCTGTTGGGCAGGTGAGTCGGTTTGTGGCCAATCCCGGTCCACTTCACTGGCAGGCCGTGAAGCGCATCATGCGCTACCTTCAGGGGACGCGCCACGTAGGCCTCCAGTTTGGAGGCATTGCTGGATCCGCATCACTCCGTCTCATGTGCTACACTGATGCTGATTGGGGAGGGAATATTGATGACAGAAAATCTACCTCCGGCTTTGTGTGTATGTTGAATGGAGGTGCAGTCAGTTGGGCAAGTCGCAAGCAAGAATGTGTCTCTCTGTCAACAGCTGAAGCTGAGTACATCGCCTTGGCTGAGGTGTGTAAAGAGATGCAGTGGCNCTTGAGCTCTTCTTGAGATGTAATGCTAAGGCGTTAGTACTCTTGACGGTGAAGTGTATGCCTGATTAAGTTTGGGGTGCATGACACATACCTGCAAAGGAAGAAGGTGTAAGAACCTTTGTGAGCTTTTCGGTTTCGCGGCTTCTCTGCCGGAGGTGGTTAGCTCAGTAGCTAACAATATGCATACTTTGGTTGTTCACTTTACATGGTAGCCACACTGTGCCATTACATCTTGAAGGTATTTGTACCTGCTACTTGATGACTAATATTCACAAACCATTGTCTTCCACTCTGACCATCTGTGACTTGTGTTATGAGTTGTCAAAGTTTACCACAGTTAGTGACATTATTTGGTCATGGTCAGTGACATATGCCTACTTTGGTTGGTCGTCGTGCATGGTATCCACACCATGCCACAACGTATTGAAGCTCCTTGTGCTTGCTATTTGATACTTTGTGTTCCCAAACCATTGCTTCCCCCTCTGAGCACTTGTGACTCGTATTATGAGTTGTCAACGTTGACCATACACAACGGATTTCTTTGGTCAAAGGCAGTACATATACCTACTTTGGTTGGTCATTTTGCTTGGTAGCCACACCGTGCTACTACTGACCGAAGGTTGTTGTTCTTGCTAGTTGAGAACTGATATCCTAATAGCATTGTTTCCTCCCTTGACCGTTTGTGACTCGTGTTATGGTTGGTCAACGTTGACCACCCATATTGAAATTCTCTGGTCATGGTCATTGACATATGCCTTGTTTGGTTGTGTAGTGTGCATATTAGCCACACCATGCCACTACGTATCGAAGTTTGTTGTCCTTTCTAGTCAATACATAGGGTTCCTAAACCATCGTCTCTCCCTCTGATTGTTTGTGACTCATGTTATGAGTTGTTAATATTGACCACACAAAGTGGACTTCTTCGGTCATAGCCAGTGACATATGCATCATTTGGTTCGTCACTGCGCACGCTAGCGACTCTGTGCCTCTACTTGTTGAAGATCTTTGCACTTGTTAGTTCATAACTAGTGGTCCCAGCCCATGCTTTCCCCCGCTGAACATTTGTGACTCATGTTATGAGTTTTCAACGTTGACCACACACTGTGAAATCCCTTTGGTCATGGTTAGTGACATATGCCTACTTGGTTTGTCCCTGTACATGCTTACCACGCCGTGTCGCTACGTATCGAATGTCTGTGTGCTTTCTAGTTGATAGCTAGTGTTCCCAAACGATTGATAGACCCTCTGAATATCTGTGACTTGTATTGTGAGTTGTCGACATTGACCACGTGAAGTGAAATCATTTTGGTAATGGTCAGTGACATATGCATACTTTGGTTGGTCATTGTGTATTGTAGCCACACTGTGCCAATACAAATTGAAGGTATTTCTGCTTGCTAGTTGATAACTAGTATTTATAAACCATTATACTCCACTATGGCCATTCCTGACTCGTGTTATGAGCTGTCAAGGTTTACCACACATGGTGACATTCTTTGGTCATGGTCAGTGACATACGCATACCGGGGTTGGTCATCGTGCATGGTATCCACCCCGTGCCACTGCGTATTGAAGTTTTTTTTCCTTTCCAGTCAATTCATAGGGTTCCCAAACCATTGTCTCTCCCTCTGACCATTTGTGACTCGTGTTATGAGTTTTTATTGTTGACCATACATAGTGGACTTCTTCGGTCATAGTCAGGAACGTGTGCATCCTTTGGTTGGTCACGCTAGCCACGCCGTGCCTCTACTTGTTGAAAATCTGTCTACTTGCTAGTAGATAACTAGTGTTCCCAACCCTTGGTTTCCCCCACTGACCATATGTGACTCGTGTTATGAGTTTTCAATGTTGACCACACACTGTGAAATCCATTTGGTCATGGTTTGTGACATATGCCTACCTTGGTTTGTCACCGTACATGGTTACCACGCGGTGTCAGTACGTATCGAAGGTCTTTGTGGCTTCTTGTTGACAGCTAGTGTTCCCAAACCATTGTTAGCCCCCTTTGACTATCTGTGACTCGTGTTGTGGGTTGTAAACGTTGATTACATGAAGTGAAATTCTTTGTTCATGGTCAGTGACATATGCATACTGTGGTTGGTCACTGTGCATTCTAACCACACTGTGCCACTACATATTGAAGGTATTTGTACTTGCTGGTTGATAACGAGTATTCACAAACCATTATCTTCCACCCTGACTATTTTTTACGGGATGCAGTTGCGGCAGAGGGCAGCTCCTCCTTCTCTTGCTGCTCTGTTCCTGCTCTCGATGGTGCTGGCGCTTTAGGCACCACAACAGGTGTAGCTGTTGCAAGAAACAGCACCTCCTTCTCCCGCTACGCTGCTATTGCTGCTGCTAATGGCGTTTGTGCCTCGGGTGCTACGCCGGATGCAACTACTGCAAGAGGCAGCACCTTTTTCTCCCGCTACGCTGCTGCTGCTGCTGATGGCATGTTCGCCTTGGGCGCCGCGCCAGATGCAGCTGCTGCAAGAGGCTGTATCTCTTTCTCCCGCTCTTTTGCTGCTGCTGCTGATGGCGTTCGCGGCTCAGGGAACGCGCGGGATGCAGCTACTGCAAGAGGCAGCACCTCATTTTCCCGCTGCTCTGCTGCTCTTGCCGATGGTGCTGGCGCTTTTGGCGCCACACCGCATGCAGCAGCCGCAAGAGGGAGCACCTCCTTCTCCCACTTTTTTGCTGCAGTTGCTGATGGCGTTTGCGCCTCGGGCACCGCGCCAGATGGAGCTGTTGCAAGAGGCTGCACCTCCTTCTCTCGCTGTTCTGCTGCTGCCGTTGATGGCGCAAGCTAGTCAGGCGCCGTGCCGGATGCAGCTGCTACAAGAGGCCGCACCTCCTTCTCCCGCTGTTCTGCTGCTGCTACTGCTGATGGCGTTTTGCGCCTCGGGCGCCGCATCGGATGCAGCTGATGCAAGAGGCAACACCTCTTTCTCTCGCCAATCTACTGCTGCTGCTGATGGCGTTTGCGCCTCGGGCGCCGCGCCGGATGTAGCTACTGCAAGAGGCAGCACCTCCTTTTCTCGCTGCTTTGCTGTTGCTACTGATGGCGTTCGCGCCTTGGGCGTCGCACCAGATGCAGCTGCAGTGGAAGGTAGCTCCTCTTTCTCACGCTTCTCTTTTACTACTGCCGATGCTGGTGGCACTTGAGGCATCACACTGGGTGTAGCTGCGGCGGAAGGCAGCTCTTACTTCTCCCGCTGCTCTGCTGCTGTTGCCGATGGTACTTGCGCTTTGGGCACTGCACCGGGTGTAGTTGTGGCGGAAGGCAGCTCCTCCTTCTCCCGCTGCTTTGCTGCTGCTGCTGATGGTACTGGCACTTCGGATGCCGTACCAGGTGCAGCCGCTGCCAGAAGCAGCAACTCCTTCTCCCGATATTCTGCTGCTGCTGCTGATGGTACTGGCACTTCGGATGCCGTACCAGGTGCAGCCGCTGCCAGAAGCAGCAACTCCTTCTCCCGATATTCTGCTGCTGCTGCTGATGGCGTTTCTACCTCGGGCGCCGTGCCGGATGTAGCTGCTGCAAGAGGCCTCACCTCTGTGTTTCGCTGCTGGGGTCTGCCAGGCTGCACTATGGATTTTGTTGCGGCCGACAAAAATAGACTTAGGCTGTGTTCAGCATCTGCTGCCGGTGATGTAGGTTGGTCATTCGTCGTGCGAGACATCATTGCGGCATGTGTCCGCTGTGTCCACCTTTGTCGTGTGGCTGTCGTTGCTACGCCAGGTGTCGTTCTGAGGCGCTATTTTGCCTGTTCTGGTTGTGATCCTGGTTGCATTTGCGTTTAAGGCATCGCATTTAACGTCATCTTGCGGAGAGATAGCTGTTTCTCGTTTTCTAGCACAGTCCCTGGTACTTTCTTCTCAGCGGTTCTGGGCCGCCTGGTAGGGAGCTTATTGTTTACAGCCTGACGTCGCTTCTTGGTGTTGTCCTCCTTCATCGTTGCGGCATGTTCTGTCCTTTTCTCTNCTTCTCCCGATATTCTGCTGCTGCTGCTGATGGCGTTTCTACCTCGGGCGCCGTGCCGGATGTAGCTGCTGCAAGAGGCCTCACCTCTGTGTTTCGCTGCTGGGGTCTGCCAGGCTGCACTATGGATTTTGTTGCGGCCGACAAAAATAGACTTAGGTTGTGTTCAGCATCTGCTGCCGGTGATGTAGGCTGGTCATTCGTCGTGCGAGACATCATTGCGGCATGTGTCCGATGTGTCCACCTTTGTCGTGTGGCTGTCGTTGCTACGCCAGGTGTCGTTCTGAGGCGCTATTGTGCCTGTTCTGGTTGTGATCCTGGTTGCATTTGCGTTTAAGGCATCGCATTTAACGTCATCTTGCGGAGAGATAGCTGTTTCTCGTTTTCTAGCACAGTCCCTGGTACTTTCTTCTCAGCGGTTCTGGGCCGCCTGGTAGGGAGCTTATTGTTTACAGCCTGACGTCGCTTCTTGGTGTTGTCCTCCTTCATCGTTGCGGCATGTTCTGTCCTTTTCTCTGCCGTCCTTTCTTGCTGCTCTTGTTATTGTGATGTCGCGCTTGTTCCAGCTTCTTCCTCGTGTGCTTGCTATGCCAGGAACGACATCCCAATATCCAACAAAGGAAGCCGGGTCCCCGCGGCCACAGGTCCGGGCGTAGCAGCTGCAAGGACCGCAGTTGTAGTGATGGATGGGGGAGGACGGTGTGGGCGATGTGGAGGCTCGGACACGCCAGCAATCATGGCTGCCACTTCCTCCACATTGTCGTCAGTAGCAGCACAGTGCGGATGTCTTCCGGTTGCAAGAGTCTGCCAACGGAGTGGGAGCTTTTCGAGTCCCTCACGGCGGACCATGATGTTGGAGGTGTGGCGGCCCTGAAGCAACACATAGACCCCGTCTACCGCCCACACCTGATAGCATCGGTCCAAGAGTGTCACCTCATTGTGTCTCGCCTTACCCACCTCCTCTCGCCTTGGGCGCACACCGTCGCCGACCTGGAAGTCATCGATCATGAGGCCAGCGTTGGCACGGTCCACCCCACGCTATACTGCGATAGATCCCCGCGTGTGAGCTTCTTGGAGGCACCTTTGAAGCCAGGCGCCCTGTTGTCTCATGAATTCCACCTCGCTTGCGACGGTCCCGTCTTCTTCCCACGGTGGTACTAGGACGTTCGGCATGAGCGGTAGAGTAGCCATGGTCCAATGTTGTTGTCCGTGTCGTAGCATGTAGGGTGAGAAGCTGGTAGAGGAATAAGGGGTGATGTTGCATTCATACACAACATCTTCCAGTTGCTCATCCCAGGGTGCATTGTTGTCAGATAATTTCCGGATAGTCTGCGTGATTGTCCCGTGCACCCGCTCGACCTGCTCTTGCGCTTGTGGTCGGTATGGTGCCCCATTTTCAATTTGAATGTTGAAGTATGCCGCAACCTCTGCGAACGTCCCTGCAAAGTGTGAGCCATTATCGCATTGTATGACTTTGCATCCTCCACCTCGATAGATGCCTTCTTCTTTCAAGAACGCTGTGGCGTGTAACGCGTCAGCCATGGGAACCGCCCATGCCATGACCCACTTGGTCATGTGGTCGATTCCAAGAATCTAGTACATCTTCTTGCGTTGGGTGGGGCAGAGAGGACCGTGAAAGTCGATTACAACCCTCTCCATTGGTGCGCCAAGGCGGGTGCACACAAAACGGGGCTAGTGGATCCGTTGGCGAGGGTGATGGCAGATGCAGGTGCCACATGTGGCAATGGCCTCTCCAATCTGCTTCTTCAATCCCACCGAGTAGACCTCTGGGACGAGGGTCTCATAGACGGTGGCAGAATGTGCGTGCATCCGGTCATGCTCTTACAGGATGAGTTGGTCTCGCAGCGGCACCGGGGTGCACCAACGTAATGGATAGGCGTCGTCCTTGCGCCTCCAGAGTCGTCCTTGCAACCACACATACTTATCGAGTGTGGCCTTAGCATCAGAGCAAACATGTGCGTGTGGGTAAATGTCTGCCATGGTGCGTGCACCAGATAGGACCTGAACTTGTGCCCAACCCGACCACTTGTAGGTCTTGACCGGTGGCTTCCTCTGCTAGTGTTCCAGGTCACCTCCGGGCGCCAGGTCCAGGAGGCGACGTCGCATCTCCTCAAAGGTTCTGGTGGTGGAGGCGCTCTGCGTCCAGTAGATTCAGCCTGATGGTGGTCATCACCCTCCATGAGTAGGGGTGCGTCAGGCCTCGTGCGTCTGGAGGAGCTGCACGTGATCGCCAGGTCTGCTGTTCCTCTGGAGGTTGTGGTGACCGGACACTGGATGCGGGAGGAGGTATGCCGCGTAGTGGTTTGTGGTGTGACAGTGGTCACAGTCACCAATGGCCCGCGAGCCCTGGGTGGGATGACACCAGCGTGTGAAGCGTCAGGAGGTGCAGGTGAATCGTCCACCGCAGCAGATGCTGTCCTTGCCACGACCGGCGGCTTCGTGAGAGGAGGGGAGGCTACTCTGACTCGCATCATAGCGTGGGATGGCAGATGATCCACCGGCAATACTGCTGTTGGAGGTGCCGATGTCACTGGAGCCGAGGATCCGCGGCTTTGCCACCGTGTCTACGCTCTGCTCACTCCTCGCATTTCTTGTCTTTGCCAACCCCTCTCAACTCTGTGCTGCTTCACTCTCGCTCCTTCGCTGAGCTCTCTTACTCTGCCAACCATCACTCATCTCGCCAGTACCCTCTCACGTCAACTTGTCTACCTCGGTTATGTCACATCACAGCTTCTATCAGCTTATGCGACTAAGTCCTCGGACCGCTCTCGCTTATGTAACTATGCTGACGTACACTAGCATGTCCTGACGCTTCTGCCTGCTTCACTTGCTACTGTCCTCGTGCCTACATTCTTCTGACATGGTATCAGAGCTCCAGGCAACATCACTTGGGGTTCCGTTAGTGCGTGCCTTGCCGCCATCCTTCCTCTATTGCTTCCACTCGCATTCCGCTATCGCCGCTACTGTCGCTGCACGCTTCTCCGCTTTGCCCGTAGCTGACATCATCAGCACTGCCTGACAAGTTCCCACGCTGAAGAAACACATCGTCATCCTAAGAAAACCCTGCACCCATTTCTGCGCCCGTGGCTAACAACCGGTGAATTCTCGTTCACATCAGCCGCAAGCAACTCTCGAGCTGCCACCTGCCATCAACTACCAAGAAGCTTACTGCTGTCTTCTATCCACTACCCCTCATCACCTCTGCCACCCCAAGCATCTCATCCTTGCCTCATGAGCTTCATCTATTACTTCCTCGGTGTCATCCTCTGTCTTATTGCATCCATCATCTTGAGCCGCCCTCTTGCATCGCCTTCTCGCCTCGTCGGTAGCTGCAGCCAAAACTGCCGCTGTCAGGATATCGGACACCACCAGTCTTCCTGCTACCATTTCTGAGCCGAATGGGGAACACGTTGTCACTCTATTGACATCAGCGGTCTAGTGCCTCTACACGCTGCCTGACTCTCTCTGTCGCAACCAATCTCTTCCAACTGACCGGATATCGGACACAACCAGTCTTCATGCTCCCATTTCCAAGCCAACTGAAGAACAAGCCGTAACTCTCCTGAAAGCAAAAGAAGTGGTTGTGTCGCTCTGCCTCTCTACCGTGTTGCGCCTCGTCTCACCTCTCTTCACCTGCATCGCTCCCTATCTCTCTTCTCCATCATCATCATCAGCCTTCAGTCTTCACTTCTCGCATCATCCCTATATGCTGCCATCAATCATCCTTGTCCAATTTGTTGCCTTCTTCACCCCATCATCATCTGTCGTTCTCCAGTCCTTACATGCGCATCATCCACACCGCCTCCGCATCGCCTCCTCCTCATTGACATCATTCCATAGCGCACGTAGTTCCGCCCCTGCGCACACTCATTCATCAATTGCCTCCTTCGTTTCCGCATCGCTTTCAGCCTGGTACAAGGATCCGCTCGGTCCTATCGCCTGTTCCGCGACGACCTGCGCCCACACCAAAACTTCCTTCAGTGCACGCGGCTCGCCCCTGCGCCCACTCCGTCATCATCATCAGCTTCTGCTTCAGCAATCATCATCAGCATCTATGGTCAGCACAAGGATCTACACGAGCTAGCTGCCCGCTTCGCAGCAGCCTGCACCCACGTCGGTAGCAGATTTTTCGCGGCGTGTTGGCATCTACCTTCCCCTTACCACATCTTACTCCTCTAATTCAGCAACACACTTTGTTCTGCCCTTGCGCCCACTCCATCATCAATCGATTCTCCGCCATCACCATCATCCTCTGCTCGACACAAGGATCCGCCCGGTCGCATCGCCCATTCCGCGACGACCTGCACCTACGCCGAAACTTCAATCGCGCACGTGGTTTTTCCCCAGCGCCCACTGCATCATCAATCGCTCTTTCACTGTCAACATCATCCTCTGCCTGACACAAGGATCCGCCCGGTCGCATCGTTTGAGTCCCACCGACCTGCGCCCATGCCGAAACTTCGTACGAAGTTTCATCCCTGCGCCCACTCACTCATCAATCATTCCTCCTCTCATTCTTCTACCCTCAACCTCGCCCAGTGCTCGGCATAAGCAACCCGATCTCCTCATCTGCATCGGGATGACTTGTACCTACGCCAAATCTCCCTCATACACTCAAGGATCCACAACTATAACCAACCCACTCCTCCATTTGCACTCTTCCTTAGTGCAGGCAAGTCGCCATCCCACACTGAATCACTTGCACTTACAGCTGAAGAGGAGTCCAACAAAGTCAGTCCACAAGACCTGGATACCATCCGTGTCCCTGCTTAAACTAAGCTAACCGGTGGAAGAAGCTGCTTTCTGTGGAACAAACTACTCAGCAGACGGCACCTCTCTGTATTCTCTTGGAACTCACAGAGTCTGCTGTGGCAGAGCACTCTTTGGTCGTGGCGTCATGGCAGCGCCCTCCATCTCCTGCACCCACTACCTCCACCATCATCTCCAAGGGACCATGCCAGGGAGAATGAGCTCTCGGCGGTATCCTCTTGGAACAATATTCTCATGAAGGTTAACTAATCAACCAACCTTGATGAATCAACAGTTCCCCCCGGCACTCCCTACACTGGAAGAAACCACGAGGAACAACACGATCAATGCTCTCCTTCATGTCCAACCTGCAATGAAGCCGATCTACTTCATTGACTGTTCAACACCCAACAGCGCATTGATCCATATTGTCACTCATCTTCCAGAGTGCTTACCGGACTCCCCCTAACTGCACAGGAAAAGAGATGGTTCCACAAACTACCATCAATCGAGGGTTGAACACCTTCTCAACCTGGGACGACTTCAGTTCTCCAAGTTCAGTCTCTGACAGGTACTGCTTGGTCTCCTAGGCTCTATATCCCTTCTTGATACGGACTTGGTTGAAGCACTTGTGAAGGAGGCGCTCATCCTCACCACTCATCACTCTCTTCACCCACTTATCCAACAATCACACGAAGGTCTCTCTGAGATCTGGCAAACCCTGTATCTGACCTGCGCATCATCTTCTCTCCAGCGTTGACTTCAAAGGGGGCTGTCGGAATATTGAAGTCAACACTGGCAATCTCCCTCGCATAATCCGAGTTCTCAATAAATGCTTCAGGTTCGGCTTCGAGCCAACACAAACCACCTCGCCAACGGATTCATGGTCATGGCCAGTGACTTAAAGGCGAGTCGCCCCTGATAACCGCGACTACGTCGCAGTTGTGTCCGGCTAGCAAAGAAGAAGCTGTTGCAATAACTTTGTCCTGTTCTGTCATATATTACAGAGGACGTTCATTCCCTCAGATTAACCATAACAGTTCTGCTCATCCTGTTCTCCTTTCGTTCCGCGGCTTCGCCACCGTGTCTTCGCTCTGCTCGCTCTTCGCATTCCCTGTCTTCGCCAGCCCCTCTCAACTCTTCGCTCCGTCACTCTCGCTCCTTTGCTCAGCTCTTTTACTCCGCCAACCATCACTCATCTCGCTTGTACCCTCTCACATCAACTTGTCTACCTCGGCTACCTCGCGTCTCAGCCTCTATCAGCTTCTGCGACTAACTCCTTGGACCGCTCTCGCTTACGTCACTCTGGTGACGTACACTTGCATGTCCTGACACTTCTGCCTGCTTCTGCACCTGCTGTCCTCGTGTCTACATTCTTCTTACAAGTGGACTTCTTCGGTCATAGTCAGTGACGTTTGAATCCTTTGGTTGGTCACTGTGCACGCTAGCCACATTGTGCAACTACATATTGAGAAACATTCTACTTGCTAGTTGATAACTAGTATTCCCAACCCATGTTTTCCCCCGCTGACCATTTGTGACTCATGTTATGAGTTTTCAACGTTGATCACACCCTATGAAACTTGTTTGGTCGTGGTTTGTGACATATGCCTACTTTGGTTTGTCACTGTACATGGTTACCAAGCCGTGTCATTGCGTATCGAAGATCCTTGTGCTTTCTTGTTGACAGCTAGTAAACCCAACCCATTATTAGCCCCCTCTGACTATCTGTAACTCGTGTTGTGAGTTGTAAATGTTGACCACATGAAGTGAAGTTCTTTGTTCATAATCAGTGACATGCATACTTTGGTTGATCACTATGCATTGTAACCACACTGTGCCACTACACATTGAAGGTATTTGTACTTGCTAGTCGATAACTAGTATTCATAAACTATAATCTTCCACCCTGGGCATTTGTGACTCGTGTTATGAATTGTCAAAGTTTACCACACTTAGTGACATTATTTGGTCATGGTCAGTGACATATGCCTACTTTTGTTGGTCATCGTGCATGCTATCCACACCGTACCACACCGTATTGAAGGTCCTTGTGCTAACTATTTGATACTTGGTCTTCCCAAACCATTGTTCCCCCCTCTGATCATTTGTGATTCCTATTATGAGTTGTCGACGTTGACAAGACACGGCGGATTTCTTTGGTCAAAGGCAGTACATATGCCTACTTTGTTCGATCATTGTGCATGGTAGCCACACCGTGCTACTACTGACGGAACGTTGTTGTACTTGCTACTTGGTATCTAGTATTCCCAAACCATTGTTTCACCATCTGACAATTTGTGACCCATATTATGGGTTGTCAACGCTGACCACACATAGTAAAGTTATTTGGTCATGGTAACTAGCACATGCCTAATCTGGTTAGTCATTGTGCATGGTAGCCACACCGTTCCACTACTTGTTGAAAGTCTTTGTAGTTGCTAGTCAATAAAGAGCATAAGGTTTCTCCCTTTGAGACCAGGTCGGTTTTTGTTGATTTGTTATGCGTAGGTGCCTTCACTGGAATACTCCCTCCCACCCCCCTAGAGGGATGTTCTGTGGACGACCTAGAGGACAGATTTGCAACCGCATTATGACACCCCCCCTAACCCCCAATGGCTTAGGCTCGAAGGTAGAGTTGAGGTATCACAACACAGTCACCCCCACCCCCCCCAGGTCGCGAGCATATTCTGTATTGCGCGTACAAGGACTCAAACCCAAGACCTACCGCTCCAGAATATAACTCAATAAGCACTAAGCCAACTCACATGGTGTTCATGTGATATCCAAATGACATCATAAGGGTTCCTATGGGTAAAGGGCATAAAATAAGGGGGTGTAAGATTAGAGGGTAGTTTTCAAAAGCATTAATGATAACAAAGTTATTTTAACAATAAAAATTGATGCAGACGGAATTTCAAACTTTGCAACTTCGAGCTTGAATAACCTCTCAACCATTGCTCCGATTGACCAGCCGTAAGAAGGAAATGGACTACACACAGTTGAACTCTTTTTATGATGTTCAGTGACACAAGCATACTTTGGTTGGTCATTGTGCATGGTAGCCACACCGTGCCACCACTTATCAAAGGTCTTTGTACATGGTAGTCCATACCGAGTATTCCCAAACCATTGTTTCTCCCTCTGCCCATTTTTGTCTTGTGTTATGAGTTGTGAATGTTGACCACACACACTAAAGTTCTTTGGTCACAAGCAGTGATGTATGCATACTTGGATAGGTCATCGTGCACGGTAGCCACACCGTGCCAATAAAAACAAAAAATCTTTGTACTTGCTGGAAGATACATAAGGTTTTGAAACCGTGTTCCCCCCCCCTGACGACCTGTGACTCATGTTATGGGTTGTGAACGTTGACCACTCAGATTGAAATTCATTGGTCATGGTTAGTGACATATGCCTAGTTTGGTTTGTAACTGTACATTGTTACCATGCCCTGTCACTGCGTATTGAATGTCTTTGTGCTTTCTAGTTGATAGCTAGTGTTCCCAAACTATTGTTAACCCCCTCTGACCATCAGTGACTTGTGTTGTGAGTTGTCAACGCTGACCACATGAAGTGAAATTCGTTGGTCACGGTCAGTCACATATGCATGCTTTGGTTGGTCACTGTGCATTGTACCCACTCTGTGCCACTACATATTGAAGGTATTTGTACTTGCTAGTCGATAACTAGTATTCACAAACCATTCTCTTCCACCCTGACCATTTGTGACTCCTGTTATGAGTTGTCAAAGTTGACCACACTTAGTGACATTATTTGGTCATGGTCAATGACATATGCCTATTTTGGTTGGTCATCGTGCATGCTATCCACACCTTGCCACAACTTATTGAAGGTCCTTGTGCTTGCTAGTTAATACATGGTATTTCCAAACCATTGTCTCCCCCTCTGACCATTTGTGACTCCTATTATGAGTTGTCAACGCTGACCACACACAGCGGATTTCTTCGGTCAAAGGTAGTACATATGCCTATTTTGGTCGGTCATTGTGCATGGTAGCCACACCGTGCTTATACTGATTGAAGGTCGCTGTACTTGCTAGTTGAGAACTGGTATTCACATACCAATTTCCACCCTCTGAGCGTTTGTGACTCATGTTATGATTGGTGAATGTTGACCACCAATATTCAAAATCTTTCATCATGGTCGGTGACATATGCCAAGTTTGGTTGTTTGGTGCGCATAGTAGCCACACCGTGCCACTACGTATTGAAGTTCTTTGTCCTTTCTAGTCGATACATAGGGTTTCCAACCCATTGTCTCTCCCTATGACGATTTGTGACTCGTGTTATGACTTGTCAATGTTGACCATGCATAGTGGACTTCTTTGGTCATAGTCAGTGACGTGTGCATCATTTGGTTTGTCACCGTGCACGCTAGCCACACCGTGCCACTACTTGTTGAAAGTCTTTCTACTTGCTAGTTGATAAATAGTGTTCCCAATCCATGGTTTCCACCACTGACCGCTTGTGACTCGTGTGATGAGTTTTCAACCTTGACCACACACTATGAAATCCGTTTGGTCATGGTTTGTAACATGTGCCTCCTTTGGTTTGTCACTGTACATGGTTACCACGCAGTGTCCTTAGGTATCAATGGTCTTTGTGCTTTCTTGTTGACAGCAAGTGTTCCCAAACAATTGTTAGCCCCCTCTGACTATCTCTGACTCGTGCTAAGTGTTGTAAATGTTGACCTTTGTTCATGGTCAGTGACATATGCAAGCTTTGGTTGGTCACTGTGCATTGTAGCCACACTATGCCACTACATATTGAAGGTATTTGTACTTGCTAGTTGATAACTAGTACTCACAAACCATTATCTTCCACCCTGACCATTTGTGACTGGTGTTATGCGATGTCAATGTTGACCACGAATACTGGATTTCTTTGGTCATAGTCAGTGACGTATTCATCCTTTGGTTGGTCATTGTGCACGCTAGCCAAACCGTGCCACTGCTTGTTGAAGTTCTTTGCACTTGCTAGTTGACAACTAGTGTTCCCAACCCATTGTTTCCCCCTCTGATAATTTGTGGCTCCTGTTATGAGTTTTCAACATTGACCACACACGGTGAAATTGTTTGGTCATGGTTAGTGACATATTCCTACTCTGGGTGGTTGATCAACAACCCATATTGAAATTCTCTGGTCATGGTCAGTGACATATGCCTAGTTTGGATGTTTGGTGTGCATATAAGCTACATTGTGCCACTACGTATTGAAGTTATTTGTCCTTTCTAGTCCATGCATAGGGTTCTTAAACCATTGTTTCTCCCTTTGGCCATTCGTGACTTGTGTTATGAGTTGTCAATGTTGACCACACATAGTGGACTTCTTCGGTCATAGTCAGCGACGTATCCATCCTTTGGTTGGTCACTGTGCACGCTAGCCATACCGTGCCACTACTTGTTGAAGTTATTCGTACTTGTTAGTTGATAACTAGTGTTCATAACACATTGTTTCCCCCTCTGACCATTTGTGACTCATGTGATGAGTTTTCAACGTTAACCACACACTGTGAAATTCGTTTGGTCATGGTTAGTGACATATACCTACTTTGGTTTGTCAATGTACATGGTTACCACACCTTGTTACTACGTATTGAAGGTATTTGTGCTTTCTAGTCAATAGCTAGTATTCCCAAACCAGTGTTATTCCCATTTGACTATCTCTGACTCGTGATGTGAGTTTTCAGCGCGGACCACATAAAGTGAAATTTGTTCGTCATGGTCGGTGACATATGCATACTTTGGTTGGTCACTGTGCATGGTAGCCACGCTGTGCCATTACATCTTGAAGGTATTTGTACTTGCTACTCGATGACTAGTATTAAAAAACCACTGTCTTCCACTCTGACCATCTGTGACTCTTGTTGTGAGTTGTCAAAGTTTACCACACTTAGTGACATTATTTGGTCATGGTCACTGAAATATGCCTACATTGGTTGGTCATTGTGCATGGTATCCACACCGTGGCACAACCTATTGAAGGTCCTTGTACTTGCTAGTTGATACCTGGTGTTCCCAAACAATTGTCTCCCCCTCTGACCTTTTGTGACTCCTATTATGAGTTTTCAACGCTGACCACACACAGCGGATTTCTTTGGTCAAATGTACTACATATGCCTTCTTTGCTCGGTCATTGTGCATGGTAGCCACACCGTGCTTATACTGATTGAAGGTCTCTGTAGTTGCTAGTTGAGAACTGATATTCACAGACCATTGTTTCCCCCTCTGACGGTTTGTGACTCGTGTTATGGTTGGTGAATGCTGAGCACCCATATTGAAATTCTTTGGTCATGGTCAGTGACATATGCCTAGTTTAGTTGTTTGGTGTGCATAGTAGCCACACCGTGCCACTACGTATTGAAGTTCTTTGTCCTTTCTAGTCAAAACATAGGGTTCCCAATCCATTGTCTCTCCCTCTGACCATTTGTGACTCGTGTTATGAGTTGTCAATGTTGACCACACATAGTGGACTTCTTCGGTCATAGTCGGCGACGTATTCATCCTTTGGTTGGTCACCGTGCACGCTAGCCACACCGTGCCACTACTTGTTGAAGTTCTTCGTACTTGCTAGCTGATAACTAGTATTACTTACCCATTGTTTCTCCCTCTGACCATTTGTGACTCATGTGATGAGTTTTCAACGTTGACCACACACTGTGAAATTTGTTTGGTGATGGTTAGTGACATATGCCTACTTTGGTTGGTCATCGTGCATGGTATCCACACTGTGCCACAACGTATTGAAGGTCCTTGTGCTTGCTACTTGATACCTGGTGTTCCCAAAACATTGTCTCCCCCTCTGACCCGTTGTTTCTTTGCTCGAAGGGAGTACATATGCCTGCTTTGGTCAGTCATTGTGCATGGTAGCCACACTGTGCTTATACTGATTGAAGGTCTCTGTACTTGCTAGTTGAGAACTGATATTTACAGAGAATTGTTTCCCCCTCTGACCGTTTTTGACTCGTGTTATGATTGGTGAATGTTGACCACCCGTATTGAAATTCTTTCATCATGGTCAGAGACATTTGCCTTGTTTGGTTGTTTGGTGTGCATAGTAGCCACACCGTGCCACTACGTATTGAAGTTTTGTGTCCTTTGTAGTCAATACATAGGGTTCCCAAACCATTTTCTCTCCCTTTGACCATTTGTGACTCGTCTTATGGGTTATCAATGTTGACCATACATAGTGGACTTCTTCGGTCATAGTCGGCGACGTATTCATCCTTTGGGTGGTCACCGTGCACGCTAGCCACACCGTGCCACTACTTCTTGAAGTTCTTCGTACTTGCTAGCTGATAACTAGTATTACTTACCCATTGTTTCTCCCTCTGACCATTTGTGACTCGTGTTATGAGTTGTCAAAGTTGACCACACTTAGTGACATTATTTGGTCATGGTCAGTGACATATGCCTAGTTTAGTTGTTTGGTGTGCATAGTAGCCACACCGTGCCACTACGTATTGAAGTTTTTTGTCCTTTGTAGTCAATACATAGGGTTCCCAAACCATTTTCTCTCCCTTTGACCATTTGTGACTCGTCTTATGGGTTATCAATGTTGACCATACATAGTGGACTTCTTCGGTCATAGTTAGTGACGTGTGAATCCTTTGGTTGGTTACTGTGCACGCTAGGCGCACCGTTCCACTACTTGTTGAAAATCTTTCTACTTGCTAGTTGATAATTAGTGTTCCCAACCCATGGTTTCCCCCACAGACCATTTGTGACCCATGTTATGAGTTTTCAGAGTTGACCACACTCTATGAAATCCGTGTGGTCATGGTTTGTGACATATGCCTACTTTGGTTTGTCACTGTACATGGATAGCACGCGGTGTCATTGCGTATCAAAGGTCTTTGTGCTTTCTTGTTGATAGCTAGTGTTCCCAAACCATTGCTTCCCCCTCTGACTATCTGTGATTCATTTTGTGTGTTGTAAATGTTGACCACATGAAGTGAAAGTTTTTGTTCATGTTCAGTGACATATGCATACTTTGGTTGGTCACTGTGCATTGTAGCCACACTGTGCCACTACATATTGAAGATATTTGTACTTGCTAGATGATATCTAGTATTCACAATCCATTATCTTCCACCCTGACCATTTGTGACTCATGTTATGAGTTGTCAAAGTTTACCACACGTAGTGACATTATTTGGTCATGGTCAGTGACATATGCCTACTTTGGTTGGTCATTCTGCATGGTATCCACACCGTGCAACAACGTCTTGATGGTCCTTGTGCTTGCTATTTGATACTTGGTGTTCCCAAACCATTGTTTCCCCATCTGACCATGTGACTCGTATTATGAGTTGTCAACGGTGACCACACAGAGTGGATTTCTTTGGTCAAAGGCAGTACATATGCCTCCTTTGGTCGGTCATTGTGCATTGTAGCCACACCGTGCTACTACTGACTGAATGTCGTTGTACTTGCTAGTTGGTATCTAGTATTCCCAAACCATTGTTTTCCCCTCTGACAATTTGAGACCCGTATTATGGGTTGCAACGTTGACCACACATAGTAAAATCATTTGGTCATCGTAAGTGGCACGTGCCTAATCTGGTTGGTCATTGTGCATGGTAGCCACACCGTTCCACTACTTGTTGAGATTCTTGTTACTTGCCAGTCAATAAATAGCAAAATGTTTCTTCCTTTGACACCAGGTCTGTCTTTGTTGATTTGTTACGCGTATGTGCCCTCATTGGAGTACTCCCTCCCACCCCCCTAGAGGGATGTTCCATGGACGAACTGGAGGACAGATTTGTGACCGCATGATTACATCCCCCGACCCCCCCACAACTTAGTCTTGAAGGTAGAGTTGAGGTAGCACAACACGGCTGCCCCACCCCCCACCTCCCCAAGTCGCTAGCCAGTTCTATATTGCACGTACGAGGATTCAAACCCAGGACCTACCACTCGAGAATGTAACTCTATAAGCACTAAGCCAACTCACATGGTGTTCATATGATGTCCAAATGACATTATAAGGGTTCCTATGGGTAAAGGGCATAAAATAAGAGGGTGTAAGATTAGAGGGTAGTTTTCAAAAGTATGAATAATAACAAAGTTAGTTTAATAAAAAAAAGATTAACGCAGACAAAAAATTCAAATTTTGCAACTTCGAGCTTGAATGACCTCTCAACCATTGCTCCAATTGACCAGCCGTAAGAAGGAAAGTTCACTACACACAGTAAAACTCTGGTTGGTCATTGTACATGGTAGCCACACTGTGCCACCACTTATTGAAGGTATTTGTACTTGCTAGTCTATACCGAGTATTCCCAAACCATTGTTTCTCCCTCTGCCCATTTTTGACTTATATTATGAGTTGTGAACGTTGACCACACACACTAAACGTCTTTGGTCATGAGCAGTGATGTATGCCTACTTGGGTAGATCATTGTGCACAGTAGCCACACCGTGCCAATACATACAAAAAATCTTTGTACTTGCTGGAAGATACATAGTTTTTTGAACCCATGTTTTCCCCCTCGGACCATTTGTGACGCATGTTATGGGTTGTGAACGTTGACCACTCATATTGAAATTCTTTAGTCATGGTTAGTGACATATGCCTAGTTGGTTTGTCACTGTACCTGATTACCACGCCGTGTCACTACGTATTGAAGGTCTCTGTGCTTTCTAGTTGATAACTAGTGTTCCCAAAGCATTGTTATCCCCCTCTGACTATCAGTGACTCGTGTTGTGAGTTGTCAACGCTGACCACATAAAGTGAAACTCGTTGGTCATGGTCAGTGGCATATGCATACTTTAGTTGGTCACTGTGCATGGTAGCCACGCTGTGCCACTACATATTGAAGGTATTTGTACTTTCTAGTCAATAACTAGTATTCACAACCCATTATCTTCCACCCTGACCATTTGTGACTCGTGTTATGAGTTGTCAAAGTTGACCACACTTGGTGACATTATTTGGTCATGGTCAGTGACATATGCCTACTTTGGTTGGTCATTGTGCATGGTATCCACACCACGCCACAGCTTTTTGAAGGTCCTTGTGCTTGCTAGTTGATACCTGGTGTTACCAAACCATTGTCTCCCCCTGTGACCATTTGTCACTCCTATTGTGATTTGTCAACGCTGACCACACACAGCAGATGTCTTCGGTCAAAGGTAGTACATATGCCTACTTTGGTCGGTCATTGTGCATGGTAGCCACACTCTGCTTATACAGACTGAAGGTCGCTGAACTTGCTAGTTGAGAACTGGTATTCACAGACCAGTTTTCCCCCTCTGACCGTTTGTGACTCGTGTTATGACTGGTGAATGTTGACCACCCATATTTAAATTCTTTCATCATGGTCGGTGACATATGCCTAGTTTGGTTTTTTGGTGTGCATAGTAGCCACACTGTACCACTACGTATTGAAGTTCTTTGTCCTTTCTAGTCGGTACATAGGGTTCCCAAACCATTGTCTCTCCCTCTGACCACTTGTGACTCGTGTTATGAGGTGTCAATGTTGACCATACATAGTGGACTTCTTCGGTCATAGTCAGTGACGTGTGCATCCTTTGGTTGGTCAATGTGCACGCTACCCACACCATGCCAATACTTGTTGAAAAGCTTTCTACTTGCTAGTTGATCACTAGTGTTCCCAATCCATGGTTTCCCCCACTGACCATTTGTGACTCGTGTGATGAGTTTTTAATGTTGACCACACACTGTGAAATCCGTTTGGTCATGGTTTGTGACATGTGCCTACTTTGGTTTGTCTTTGTACATTGTTACCACGCCGTGTCGTTACGTATTGAAGGTCTCTTTGCTTTCTTGTTGAGAGCTAGTGTTCCCAAACCATTGTTAGGCCCCTTTGACTACATGTGACTCGTATTGTGAGTTGTAAATGTTGACCACATGAAGTGAATTTCTTTGTTCATGGTCAGTGACATATGCATGTTTTGGTTGATCACTGTGCATTGTAGCCACACTGTGCTACTACATATTGAAGGTATTTGTACTTGGTAGTTGATAAATAGTATTCACAAACCATTATCTTCCACACTGACCAATTCTGACTCGTGTTATGAGTTGTCAAAGTTGACCACACATGGTGACAGTCTTTGGTCAAGGTCAGTGACATATGCTTACCTTGGTTGGTCATCCTGCATGGTATTTACACCGTGCCACAACGTATTGAAGGTCATTGTGCTTGCTATTTGATACTTGGTGTTCCCAAAGCATTGTTTCCCCCGCTGACCATTTGTGACTCGTATTATGAGTTGTNAACGTTGACCACACACAGCGGATTTCTTTGGTCAAAGGCAGCACATATGCCTACTTTGGTCGGTCATTGTGCATTGTAGCCACACCGTGATACTACGGACAGAAGGTCGTTGTACCTGCTAGTTGAGAACCGATAGTCCCATAGCATTGTTTCCTCACCTGACCGTTTGTGACTCATGCTATGGTTGGTCAACCGTGACCACCCATATTGAAATTCTCTGGTCATGGTCACTGACATATGCCTAGTTTGGTAGTTTGGAGTGCATATTAGCCACACCGTGCTACTATGTATCGAAGTTCTTTGTCGTTTCTAGTTGATACATAGGGTTCCCAAACCATTGTCTCACCCTCTGACCATTTGTGACTCGTGTTGTGAGTTGTCAATGTTGACCAGACATAGTGGAATTCTACGGTCATAGTCAGTGACATATGCATCCTTTGGTTGGTTACAGTACACGCTAGCCACACCGTGCCACTACTTGTTGAAAATATTTCTACCTGCTAGTTGATAACTAGTGTTCCAAACCCATGGTTTCCCCCACTGGCCAGTTGTGACTCGTGTTATGAGTTTTCAACGTTGACCACACATGGTGAAATCCGTTTGGACATGGTTAGTGACATATGCCTACTTTGGTTCGTCCTTGTACATGATTACCATGCCGTGTCACTATGCATCGAAGATCTTTGTGCTTGCTTGTTGATAGCTAGTGTTCCCAAACCGTTGTTAGCCCCTCTGAATATCTGTGACTCGTGTTGTGAGTTGTCAACATTGACAACATATGCATACTTTGGTTGGTCACTGTGCATTGTGGCCACAATGTGCCACTACATATTGAAGATATTCGTACTTGCTAGTCGATAACTAGTATTTAGAAACCATTGTCTTCCACTCTGACCATTTGTGACTCATGTTATGAGCTGTCACATTTTACCACACATGGTGACATTCTTTGGTCATGGTCAGTGACATATGCATACCTTGGTTGGTCATTGTGCATGGTATCCATACCGTGCCACAACGTATTGAAGGTCATTGTGCTTGCTAGTTGATACCTGGTGTTCCCAAACAATTGTTTCCCCTCTGACTACTTGTGACTTGTATTATGAGTTGTCAACGTTGACCACAAAGAGCGGATTTCTTTGGTCAAAGGCTGTACATATGCCTAGTTTGGTCGGACATTGTGCATGGTAGCCACACCGTGCTACTACTGATTGAAGGGCGTTGTACTTGCTAGTTGAGAACTTGTATTCCCGGACCATTGTTTCCCCCTCAGACCGTTTGTGACTCGTGTTATGGTTGCTGAATATTGACCACCCATATTGAAATTATTTGGTCATGGTCAGTAACATATGCCTAGTTTGGTTGTTTGTTGTGCATAGTAGCCACACCGTGCCACTACGTATTAAAGTTATTTGTCCTTTCTAGTCCATGCATAGGGTTCCCAAACCATTGTCTCTCCCTCTGATCATTTGTGACTCGTGTAATGAGTTTTCAACATTGACCACACATACTGGGTTTCTTCGGTCATAGTCAGTGACGTATTCATCATTTGGTTGGTCACTATGCACGTGAGCGAAACAGTGCCACTGCTTATTGAAGTTGTTTGTACTTGCTAGTTGACAAATAGTGTTCCCAACCCATTTTTCCCTCTTTGACCATTTGTGACTCGTGTTATGAGTTCTCAATATTGACCACATACTGTGAAATTTGTTTGGTCATGGTTAGTGACATATGCCAAATTTGGTTTGTCACTGTACATGGTTACCACGCCGTGTCACTACATCTTAAAGGTATTTGTGCTTTCTAGTTCATAGCTAGTGTTCCCAAACCATTGCTACCCTACTTTGACTATCTGCGACTCGTTTTCTCGGTTGTCAACGCTGACCACATAAAGTGGAATGTTTTGGTCATGGTCAGTGACATATGCATACTTTGGTTGCTCACTGTGCATCGTAGCCACGCTGTGCCACTACATATTGAAGGTACTTGTACTTGCTACTCATTAACTAGTACTCAGGAACCATTGTTTTCCACTCTGACCATTTGTGACTCGTGTTATGAGCTGTCAAAGTTTACCACACTTAGTGACATTATTTGGTCATGGTCAGTGACATATGCCTACTTTGGTTGGTCATCGTGCATGGTATCCACACCATGCCACAACTTATTAAAGGTCATTGTGCTTGCTACTTGATACCTGGTGTTCCCAAACCATTTTCTCCCCCTCTGACCATTTGTGACTCCTATTGTGAGCTGTCAATGCTGACCTCACACAGCGGATTTCTTTGGTCAAAGGTAGTACATATGCCTACCCTGGTCGGTCATTGTGCATGGTAGCCTCACCGTGCTTATAATCATTGAAGGTCTATGTACTTGCTAGTTGAGAACTGATATTCACAGACCATTGTTTCCCCCTCTGACCATTTGTGACTCGTGTTATGATTGGTGTATGTTGACCACCCATGTTGAAATTCTTTCATCATGGTCAGTTACATATGCCTAGTTTGGTTTTTTTGTGTGCATAGTTGCCACATCGTGCCACTATGTATTGAAGTTCTTTGTCCTTTCTAGCTGATACATAGGGTTCTCAAACCATTGTCTCTCCCTCTGACCATTTGTGACTCGTGTTATGGGTTGTCAATGTTGACCATACATAGTGGACTTCTGCGGTCGTAGTCGGTGACGTGGGAATCCTTTCGTTGGTCACTGTGCACGATAGCCACAACGTGCCACTACTTGTTGAAAATCTTTCTACTTGCTAGTTGATAACTAGTGTTCCGAACCCATGGTTTCTCCCACTGAGCATTTGTGACTCGTGGTATGAGTTTTCAACTTTGACCACACACTGTGAAATCCGTTTGGTCATTGTTTGTGACATATGCCTACTTTGGTTTGTCACTGTACATGGTTACCACGCCATGTCATTGCGTATCGAAGGTCTTTGTGCTTTCTTATTGACAGCTAGTGTTCCCAAACCATTGTTAGGCCCCTCTGACTATCTGTGACTCGTGTTATGAGTTGTAAATGTTGACCACATGAAGTGAAATCATTTGTTCATGGTCAGTGACATATGCATACTTTGGTTGGTAACTATGCATTGTAGCCACACTTTGCCACTAGATATGGAAGGTATTTGTGCTTGCTATTCAATAACTAGTATTCCCAAACCATTGTCTTCCACCCTGACCATTTGTGACTCGTCTTATGAGTTGTCAAAGTTTACCACACTTAGTGACATTATTTGGTCGTTGCCAGTGACCTATGCCTACTTTGGTTGGTCATCGTGCATGGCATCCACACCGTGCTACGACGTATTGAAGGTTCTTGTGCTTGCTATTTGATACTTAGTGTTCCCAAACCATTGTTGTCCCCTCTGAAAATTTGTGACTCGTATTATGAGTTGTCAACGTTGACCACACAGAGTGGATTTCTTTGGTCAAAGGTAGTACATATGCCTACTTTGGTCGGTCATCGTGCATGGTAATTACACCGTGCTACTACTAACTGGATGTCGTTGTACTTTCTTGTTGGTATCTAGTATTCCCAAACTATTGTTTGCCCCTCTGACGATTCGTGACCCATTTTATGGGTTGTCAACTTTGAGCACACATAGTAAAATTATTTGGTCATGGTAAGTGGCACATGCCTCATCTGGTTGGTGATTGTGCATGGTAGCCACACCCTTCCACTACTTGTTGAGATTCTCTGTACTTGCTAGTCAATAAACAGCAAAAGATTTCTCCCTTTGACACCAGTTCGGTTTTTGTTGATTTGTTACGCGTATTAGCCTTCATTGGAATACTCGCTCCCACCCCCCTACAGGGATGTTCCGTGGACGACCTGGAGGACAGATTTGTGACCGCATTATGACACCCCCCTATCCCCCTCCCCCCACAGATTAGGCTCGAAGGTAGAGTTGAGGTATCACAAGCCGGCTGTCCCCCCCCCCCCAGGTTGCGAGCCTATTCTATATTGTGCGTACGAGGATTCAATCCCAGGACCCACCGCTCCAGAGTCTAAATCTATAAGCACTAAGCCAACTCACATGGTGTTCATACGATGTCCAAATGACATTATAAGGGTCATTATGGGGAAAGGGCATAAAACATGGGGGTGTAAGATTAGAGGGTAGTTTTCCAAAGTATGAATGATAACAAAGTTAGTTTAATCATCAAATTTTGACGCAGACGGAAATTCAAATTTTGCAACTTCCAGCTTGAATAAACTCTTAACCATTCCTCCGATTGACCAGCCGTAAGAAGGAAAGTTGACTACACACAGTGAAACTCTTTTTATGATATTCAGTGACACAAGCATTCTTTGGTTGGTCATTGTGCATGGTAGCCACACCGTGCCACCACTTATGGAATATCGTTGTACTTGCTAGTCAATACCAAGTGTTCCCAAACTTATGTTTCTCCCTCTGCCCATTTTTGACTTGTATTATGAGTTGTGAACGTTGACCACACGCACTAAACTTCTTTGGTCATGAGCAGTGATGTATGCCTACTTGGATAGGTCATTGTGCATGGTAGCCACACCGTGCCAATATGTACGAAGAAAGTTTGTATTTGCTAGAAGATACATAGTGTTTTCAAAACCATGTTTCCCCCCTCTGACCATTTGTGACTCATGTTATGGTTTGTGAACGTTGACCACTCATATTGAAATTCTTTGGTCATAGTTAGTGACATATGCCTGGTTTGGTTTGTTTTTGTACGTGGTTACCACGCCGTGTCACTACATATTGAAGGTCTTTGTGCTTTCTCGTCAATGGCTATTGTTCCCAAACCATTGTTATCCCCCTCTGACTATCAGTGACTCGTGTTGTGAGTTGTCAACGCTGAACACATGAAGTGAAATTCGTTGGTCATGGTCAGTGAGATATGCATACTTTGGTTGGCCACTGTGCATGGTAGCCAGGCTCTGCCACTACATATTGAAGATATTTGTACTTGCTACTCAATAAATAGTATTCACAAACCATTATCTTCCACCCTGACCATTTGTGACTTGTGTTCTGAGTGATCAAATTTGACCACACTTAGTGACATTATCTGGTCATGGTCAGTGATACATACCTATTTTGGTTGGTCCCCGTGCATGGTATCTACACCGTGCCACAACCTATTGAAGGTCCTTGTGCTTGCTAGTTTATACCTGATGTTCCCAAACCATTGTCTCCCCCTCTCACCATTGGTGACTCCTATTATGAGTTGTCAACGCTGACAACACACAGCGGATTGCTTCGGTCAAAGGTAGTACATATGCCTACTTTGGTCGGTCATTGTGCATGGTAGCCACACCATGCTTATACTGATTGAAGGTCGCTGTACTTGCTAGTTGAGAACTGGTATTCACAGACCATTGTTTCCCCCTCTAACCTTTTGTGACTCGT
>SZWC01002266.1:72232-96724 GCA_023375785.1 Penium margaritaceum
TTGTCTCCCCCTCTCACCATTGGTGACTCCTATTATGAGTTGTCAACGCTGACAACACACAGCGGATTGCTTCGGTCAAAGGTAGTACATATGCCTACTTTGGTCGGTCATTGTGCATGGTAGCCACACCATGCTTATACTGATTGAAGGTCGCTGTACTTGCTAGTTGAGAACTGGTATTCACAGACCATTGTTTCCCCCTCTAACCTTTTGTGACTCGTGTTATGATTGGTGAATGTTGACCACCCATATTGAAATTCTTTCATCATGGTTGGTGACATGTACCTAGTTTGGTTGTTTGGTGTTCATAGTAGCCACACCGTGCCACTACGTATTGAAGTTATTTGTCCTTTCCAGTCCATGCATCGGGTTCCAAAACTATTGTCTCCCCCTCTGACCATCTGTGACTCGTGTTATGAGCGGTCAATGTTGACCACGCATACCAGATTTCTTCGGTCATAGTCAGTGATGTGTGCATCCTTTGGTTGGTCACTGTGCACGCTACCCACACCGTACCACTACTTGTTGAAAATCTTTCTACTTGCTAGTTGATAACTAGTGTTCCCAGCCCATGGTTTCCCCCACTGACCATTTGTGACTCGTGTGATGAGCTTTCAACGTTGACCACACACAGTGAAATCCGTTTGCTCATGGTTTGTGACATATGCCTACTTTGGTTTGTCTTTGTGCTCTCTTGTTGATAGCTAGTGTTCCCAAACCATTGTTAGCCCCCTCCGACTATCTGTGACTCGTGTTGTGAGTTGTAAATGTTGACCACATGAAGTGAAATTCTCTTTTAATGGTCAGTGACATATGCATGCTTTGGTTGGTCACTGTGCATTGTAGCCATACTCTGCCACGACATATAGAAGGTGTTTGTACTTGCCAGTCGATAACTAGTATTCACAAACCATTATCTTCCACCCTGACCATTTGTAACTCGTGTTATGAGTTGTCAAAGTTGACCACACTTAGTGACATTATTTGGTCATGGTCAATGACATATGCCTACTTTGGTTGGTCATCGTGCATGGTATCCATACCGCGCTAGAACGTATTGAAGCTCCTTGTGCTTGCTATTTGATACTTGGTGTTCCCAAACCATTTTCCCCCCTCTGATCATTTGTGACTCGTATTATGAGTTGTCAACGTTGACCACACCAAGCGGATCTCTTTGGTCAAAGGCAGTACATATGCCTACTTTGGTCGGTCATTGTGCATGGTAGCCACACTGTGCTACTACTGACTGAAGTTTGTCATACTTGCTAGTTTAGAACTGATATTCCCATGGCATTGTTTCCTCCCCTAACCGTTTGTGACTCGTGTTATGGTTTTTCAACGGTGACCACCCATACTGAAATTCTCTGGTCATGGTCAGTGACATATGCATGCTTTGGTTGGTCACTGTGCATTGTAGCCATACTCTGCCACGACATATAGAAGGTGTTTGTACTTGCCAGTCGATAACTAGTATTCACAAACCATTATCTTCCACCCTGACCATTTGTAACTCGTGTTATGAGTTGTCAAAGTTGACCACACTTAGTGACATTATTTGGTCATGGTCAATGACATATGCCTACTTTGGTTGGTCATCGTGCATGGTATCCATACCGCGCTATGTGCTTGCTATTTGATACTTGGTGTTCCCAAACCATTTTCCCCCCTCTGATCATTTGTGACTCGTATTATGAGTTGTCAACGTTGACCACACCAAGCGGATCTCTTTGGTCAAAGGCAGTACATATGCCTACTTTGGTCGGTCATTGTGCATGGTAGCCACACTGTGCTACTACTGACTGAAGTTTGTCATACTTGCTAGTTTAGAACTGATATTCCCATGGCATTGTTTCCTCCCCTAACCGTTTGTGACTCGTGTTATGGTTTTTCAACGGTGACCACCCATACTGAAATTCTCTGGTCATGGTCAGTGACATATGCCTAGTTTGGTAGTTTGGTGTGCATATTAGTGACACCGTGCCACTACGTATAGAAGTTCTTTGTCCTTTCTAGTCGATACATAGGGTTCCCAAACCATTGTCCCTCCCTCTGACCATTTGTGACTTGGTTTATGAGTTGTCAATGTTTACCACACATGGTGGACTTCTTCGGTCATAGTCAGTGACACATGCATCCTTTGGTTGGTCACTGTGCATGCTAGCCACACCGTGCCACTACTTGTTGAAAATCTGTCTACTTGATAGTTGATAACTGATGTTCCAAACCCATGGTTTCCCCCACTGGCCGTTTGTGACTCGTGTTATGAGTTGTCAATTTTGACCACACATAGTGGACTTCTTCGGTCATAGTCATCGACGTATTCATCATTCGGTTGGTTACTGTGCACGCTAGCCACACCGTGCCACTACTTGTTGAAGTTCTTCATACTTGCTAGTTGATAACTAGTGTTCCTAACCAATTGTTTCCCCCTCTGACCAATTGTGACTCATGTGATGAGTTTTCAACGTTGACCACACACTGTGAAATTCGTTCGGTCATGGTTAGTGACATATGCCTACTTTGGTTTGTCACTGTACATGGTTGCCAAGCCATGTTACTACGTATTGAAGGTATTTGTGCTTTCTAGTCAATAGCTAGTGTTCCCAACCCAATGTTACCCGCCTTTGACTATCTGTGACTCGTGTTGTGAGTTTTCAACGCTGACCACATGAAGTGAAAATCGTTGGTCATGGTCAGTGATATATGCATACTTTGGTTGGTCATTATGCATGGTAGCCACACGGTGCCATTACATATTTAATGTATTTGTACTTGCTAGTTGATGACTAGTTTTCACAAACCATTGTCTTCCACTCTGACGATTTGTGACTCGTGTTATGAGTTGTTACAGTTTACCACACAAAGTGACATCATTTGGTCATGGTCACTGACATATGCCTACTTTGGTTGGTCATCGTGCATGGTATCCACGCCGTGCCACAACGTATTGAAGGTCCTTGTGCTTGCTAGTTGATACCTGGTGTTCCCAAACCATTGTCTCCCCCTCTGACCATTTGTGACTTCTATTATCAGTTGTCAACGCTGACCACACACAACGGATTTCTTTGGTCAAAGGTAGTATATATGCCTACTTTGGTCGGTCATTGTGCATGGTAGCCACACCGTGCTTATACTGATTGAAGGTCTCTGTACTTGCTAGTTCAGAACTGATATTCACATACAATTGCTTACCCCTCTGACGGTTTGTGACTTGTGTTATGATTGGTGAATGTTGACCACCCATATTGAAATTATTTCATAATGGTCATTGACATATGCCTTGTTTGGTTGTTTGGTGTGCACAGTAGCCACACCGTGCCACTACGTATTGAAGTTCTTTGTCCTTTCTAGTGGATACATATGGTTCCCAAACCATTGTCCCTCCCTCTGACCATTTATGACTCGTGTTATGGGTTGTCAATGCTGACCATACATAGTGGACTTCTTGGTCATAGTCAGTGACGTGTGAATCCTTTGGTTGGTCACTGTGCACGCTAGCCACACTGTGCCATTACTTGTTGAAAATCTTTCTACTTGCTAGTTGATGATTAGTGTTCCCAACCCATGCTTTTCCCCACTGACCATTTATGACTCGTGTTATGAGTTTTCAACGTTGATCACACACTGTGAAACCCGTTTGGTCATGGTTTGTGACATATGCCTACTTTGGTTTGTCACTGTACATGGTTACCACGCCGTGTCATTGCGTGTCGAAGGTCTTTGTGCTTTCTCGTTGACAGCTAGTGTTCCCAAACCATTGTTGGCCCCCTCTGACTATCTGTGACTCGTGTCGTGAGTTGTAAATGTTGACCACATGAAGTGAAATTCTTTGTTCATGGTCAGTGACATATGCATACTTTGGTTGGTTAATGTGCATTGTAGCCTCACTGTGTCACTACATATTGAAGGTATTTGTACTTGCTAGTCAAAAACTAGTATTCACAAACCATTTTCTTCCATCCTGACCATTTGTGACTCGTATTATGAGTTGTCAAAGTTTACCACACTTAGTGACATTATTTTGTCATGGTCAACGACATATGCCTACTTTGGTTGGTCATCGTGCATGGTATCCACACCGTGCCATAATGTATTGAGGGTCCTTGTGCTTGCTATTTGATAATTGGTGTTCCCAAACCATTGTTTCCCCCTCTGATCATTTGTGACTCGTATTATGAGTTGTCAACGTTGACCACACACAGCGGATTTCTTTGGTTAAAGGCAGTACATATGCATACTTTGGTTGGTCATTGTGCATGATAGCCACACTGTGCTACTACTGACTGAAGGTCATTGTACTTGCTAGTTTACAACTGATATTCTCATAGCATTGTTTCCTCCCCTAACCGTTTGTGACTCGTGTTATGGTTGGTCAACGGTGACTACCCATATTGAAATTCTCTAGTCATGGTCAGTGACATATGCCTCCTTTGGTTGGTCACTGTGCACGCTAGCCACACTGTGCCATTACTTGTTGAAAATCTGTCTACTTGCTAGTTGATGATTAGTGTTCCCAACCCATGCTTTTCCCCACTGACCATTTATGACTCGTGTTATGAGATGTCAATGTTTACCACACATAGTGGACTTCTTCGGTCATAGTCAGTGACTTGCTAGTTGATAACTAGTGTTCCCAACCCATGCTTTTCCCCACTGACCATTTGTGACTCGTGTTATGGTTGGTCAACGGTGACTACCCATATTGAAATTCTCTAGTCATGGTCAGTGACACGTGCCTAGTTTGGTTGTTTGGTGTGCATATAAGGCACACCATGCCACTACGTATCAAAGGTATTTGTCATTTCTAGTCGATAGACAGGGTTCCCAAACCATTGTCTCTCCCTCTGACCATTTGTGACTCGTGTTATGAGTTGTCAATGTTTACCACACATAGTGGACTTCTTCGGTCATAGTCAGTGACATATGCATCCTTTGGTTGGTCAATGTGCACACTAGCCACACCGTGCCACTACTTGTTGAAAACATTTCTAGTTGAAAGTTGATAACTAGTGTTCCCAACCCATGGTTTTCCCCACTGGCCATTTGTGACTCATGTTATGAGTTTTCAACGTTGACCACACATGGTGAAATCCGTTTGGTCATGGTTAGTGACATATGCCTACTTTGGTTTGTCCCTGTACATGGTTACCATGATGTGTCACTACGTTTCGAAGGTCTTTGTGCTTTCTTAATGATAGCTTGTGTTCCAAAACGGTTGTTAGCCCCTCCAAATAGCTGTGACTCTTGTTATGAGTTGTCAACATTGACCAACTGAGGTGAAATTCTCTGGTCATGGTCAGTGACATATGCATACTTTGGTTGGTCACTGTGCATTGTAGCCACTACATGTTGAAGGTATTTGTACTTGCCAGTCGACAGCTAGTATTCAGAAACCATTATCTTCCACTCTGACCATTTGTGACTCATGTTATGAGCTGTCAAAGTTTACCACACATGGTGACATTCTTTGGTCAAGGTCAGTGACATTTGCATACCTTGGTTGGTCATCGTAATGGTATCCACACCATGCTACAACATATTGAAGGTCATTGTGCTTGCTTGTTGATACTTGGTGTTCCCAAACAATTGTTTCCCCCTCTGACTATTTGTGACTCGTATTATGAGNTACCCCCCCCTCCCCCCACGGCTTAGGCTTGAAGGTAGAGTTGAGGTATCACAACACGGCTGTCCCCCCCCCCAACTCCCATGTCGCGAGCATATTCTACATTGCACGTACGAGGATTCAAATCCAGGACCTACCGCTCCAGAAATTAACTCTATAAGCACTAAGCCAACTCACATGGTGTTCATATGATGTCCAAATGACATTATAAGGGTTCCTATGGGTAAAGGGCATGAAACAAGGGGATGTAGGATTAGTCGGTAGTTTTCAAATGCATGAATGATAACAAAGTTAGTTTGATCATAAAAATTTGACGCAGACGGAATTTCAAATTTGTGCAACTTCGACCTTGAATAACCTCTCAATCATCGATCCGATTGACCAGCCATAAGAAGGAAGTTGACTACACACCACGAAACTCTTTCTATGATATTCAGTGACACAAGCATACTTTGGTTGGTCATTGTGTATGGTAGCCACACCGTGCCACCACTTCTCGAAGGTCTTTGTACTTGCTAGTCCATACCGAGTATTCCCAAACCATTGTATATCCCTCTGCCCATTCTTGACTTGTATTATGAGTTGTGAACGTTGACCACACACACTCAACTTATTCGGTCATGAGCAGTGATGTATGCCTACTTGGGTAGGTCATTGTGCACGGTAGCCAGACCGTCCCAATACATACAAAAAATCTTTGTACTTGCTAGAAGATACATTGTGTTTTGAAACCATGTTTTCCCCCTCGGACCATTTCTGACTCATGTTATGGGTTGTGAACGTTGACCACTCATATTGAAATTATTTGGTCATGGTTATTGACATATGCCTAGTTTGGTTTGTCACAGTACGCGGTTACCACACCGTGTCACTGCGTATTGAAGGTCTCCGTGCTTTCTAGTTGATAGGTAGTGTTCCCAGACCATTGTTACCCCCCTCTGAGTATCAGTGACTCGTGTTGTGAATTGTCAATGCTGACCACATGAAGGGAAATTTGTTGGTCATGGTCAATGACATATGCATACTTTGGTTGGTCACTGTGCATGGTAGCCACGCTGTGCCACTGCATATTGATAGTATTTGTACTTGCTAGTCGATAACTAGTATTCACAAACCATTCTCTTCCACCCTGACCATTTGGGACTCGTGTTATGCGTTGTCAAAGTTGACAAAACTTAGTGACATTATTTGGTCATGGTCAGTGACATATGCCTACTTTGCTTGGTCATCGTGCATGGTATCCACACCGTGCCACAACTGATTGAATGTCCTCGTGTTTGCTAGTTGATACCTGGTGTTCCCAAACCATTGTCTCCCCCTCTCACCATTTGTGACTCCCATTATGAGTTGTCAACGCTGATTACACACAGCGGATTTCTTGGGTCAAAGGTAGTACATATGCCTACTTTGGTCGGTTATTGTGCATGGTACCCACACCCTGCTTATACTGATTGAAGGTCGTTGTAGTTGCTAGTTGAGAAGTGGTATTCACATACCATTGTTTCCCCCTCTGACCGTTTGTGACTCGTGTTTTGATTCGTGAATGCTGACCACCCATATTGAAATTCTTTCATTATGGTCAGTGACATATGCCAAATTTGGTTGTTTGGTGTGCATAGAAGCCACGCCATGCCACTACGTATTGAAGTTCTTTTTCCTTTCTAGTCGATACATATGGTTTCCAAACCATTGTCTCTCCCTCTGACCATTTGTGACTCGTGTTATGAGTTGTCAATGTTAACCATACATAGTGGACTTCTTCTGTCATAGTCAGTGACGTGTGCATCCTTTGGTTGGTCACTGTGCACGCTATCCACAAAGTGACTAGTGTTATGAGTTGTCAATGTTGACCATGCATAGTGGACTTCTTCTGTCATAGTCAGTGACTTGCTAGTTGATAACTAGTGTTCCCAACCCATGGTTTCCCCCACTGACCATTTGTGACTTGTGTGATGAGTTTTCAACGTTGAACACACACTGGGAAATCCGTTTGGTCATGGTTTGTGACATGTGCCTACTTTGGTTTGTCATTGTACATTGTTACGACGCACTGTCATGACGTATCAAAGGTCTTTATGCTTTCTTGTTCACAGCTAGTGTTCCCAAACCATTATTAGCCCCCTCTGTCTATCTGTGACTCGTACTGTGAGTTGTAAATGTTGACCACATGAAGTTAAATTCTTTGTTCATGGTCAGTGGCATATGCATGCTTTGGTTGGTCACTGTGCATTGTAGCCACACTGTGCCACTACATATTGAAGGTATTTGTACTTGCAAGTCGATAACTAGTATTCACAAACCATTATCTTCCACCCTGACCATTCGTGACTCATGTTATGAGTTGTCAAAGTTGACCACACTTAGTGACATTGTTTCGTCATGGTCAGTGACATATGCCTACTTTGGCTGGTAATCGTGCATGGTATCCACACCATGCTCCAATGTACTGAAGCTCCTTGTGCTTTCTGTTTGATACTTGGTGTTCCCAAACCATTGTTTCCCCATCGAACCATTTGTGACTCGCATTATGAGTTGTCAACGTTGACCACACACAGCGGATTTCTTTGGTTGAAGGCACTACATATGCCTACTTTGGTCGGTCATTGTGCATGGTAGCCACACCGTGCTACTGCTGATTGAAGATCGTTGTACTTGCTAGTTGAGAACTGATATTCCCATAGCATTGTTTCCTCCTCTGACGGTTTGTGACTCGTGTTATGGTTGGTCAACGGTGACCACCCATATTAAAATTCTGTGGTAATGGTCAGTGACATATGCCTAGTTTGGTAGTTTGGTGTGCATATGACCCACACCGTGCCAATACGTATCGAAGTTCTTTGTCCTTTCTAGTCAATACATAGGGTTCCCAAACCATTTTCTCTCTGTCTGACCATTTGTGACTCGTGTTATGAGTTGTCAATGTTGACCACACATAGTGGACTTCTTCAATCATAGTCAGTGACATATGCATTCTTTGGTTGGTCACTGTGCATGCTAGCCACACCGTGCCACTACTTGTTGAAAATCTTTCTACTTGCTAGTTGATAACTAGTGATCCCAACCCATGGTTTCCCCCACTTGCCATTTGTGACTCGTGTTATGAGTTTTAAACGTTGACCACACATGGTGAAATCCGTTTGGTCATGGTTAGTGACATATGCCTACTTTGGTTTGTCCCTGTACATGGTTACCACGCCGTGTCACTACGTACCCAAGGTCTTTGTGCTTTCTTGTTGATAGCTAGTGTTCCCAAACAAATGTTAGCCCCTCTTAATATCCGTGACTCGTGTTATGAGCTGTCAACATTGACCACACATAATGACATTCTTTGGTCATGGTCAGTGACATATGCATACCTTGGTTGGTCATCATGCATGGTGTTCACAACGTGCCATAACGTATTGAAGGTCATTGTACCTGCTAGTTGATACCTGGTGTTCCCAAACAATTGTTTCCCCCTCTGACCATTTGTGAATCGTATTATGAGTTGTTAACGTTGACCACACACGGCGAATTTCTTTGGTCAAAGGCAGTACATATGCCTAGTTTGGTCGGTCATTGTGCATGGTAGCCACACCGTGCTACTGCTGATTGAAGGGCATTGTACTTGCTAGTTGAGAACTGATATTCCCGGACCATTGTTTCCCCCTCTGACCGTTTTTGACTCGTGTTATGGTTGGCGAACGTTGACCACCCATATTGAAATTCTTTGGTCATGGCCAGTGACATATACCTAGTTTGGTTGTTTGGTGTACATAGTAGCCACACCGTGCCACTACATATCGAAGTGATTTGTCTTTTCTAGTCCATGCATAGGGTTCCCAAACCATTGTCTCTCCCTCTGACCATTTGTGACTCGTGTAATGAGTTGTCAATGTTGACCACGCATACTGGACTTCTTCGGTCGTAGTCAGTGACGTATTCATCCTTTGGTTGGTCACTGTGCACGCTAGCCAAACCATGCCACTACTTGTTGTAGTTCTTCGTACTTGCTAGTCGACAACTAGTGTTCCCAACCCAGTTTTTCCCCCTCTGACCATTTTTGACTCGTGTTATGAGTTTTCAATATTGACCACACACTCTGAAATTCATTTGGTCATGGTTAGTAACATATGCCTAATTTGGTTTGTCACTATACATGGTTACCGCGCCATGTCACTACATATTAAAGGTATTTGTGCTCTGTAGTTAATAGGTAGTGTTTCCAAACCATTGTTACCCCCCTTTGACTATCTTTGACTTGTGTTATGAGTTGTCAACGATGACCACATCAAGTGGAATTCATTGGTCATGGTCACTGACATATGCATACTTTGGTTGGTCATTGTGCATGGTAGCCACGCTGTGCCACAGCATATTAAAGGTATTTGTACTTGCTACTCGATAACTAGTACTCACAAACCATTGTCTTCCACTCTGACCATTCGTGACTTGTGTTATGGGCTGCCAAAGCTTACCACACTTAGTGACATTATTTGGTCATGGTTAGTGACACATGCCTACTTTGGTTGGTCATCGTGCATGGTATTCACACCGTGCCACAACTTGTTGAAGGTCATTGTGCTTGCTAGTTGATACCTGATGTTCCCAGACCATGGTTTCCCCCTCTGACCATTTGTGATTTGTATTATGAGTTGTCAACGCTGTCCACACACATCGGATTTCTTTGGTCAAAGGCAGTACATATGCCTACTTTGGACGGTCATTGTGCATGGTAGCCACATTGTGCTTATACTGATTGAAGGTCGATGTACTTGCTAGTTGAGAGCTGATATTCCCATACCATTTTTTTTCCCCCTCTGACCTCTTGTGACTTGTGTTATGGTTGGTGAATGCTAACCACTCATATTGAAACTCTCTGGTCATGGTGAGTGACATATGCCTAGTTTGGATGTTTGGTGTGGATATTAGCCACACTGTGCCACTACGTATTGAAGTTATTTGTCCTTTCTAGTCCATGCATAGGGTTCCCAAACCATTTTCTCTCCCTCTGACCATTCGTGACTCGTGTTATGAGTTGTCAATGTTGACCACACATAGTGGACTTTTTCGGTCATAGTCAGCGACGTATTCATCCTTTGGTTGGTCACTGTGCACGTTAGCCACACCGTGCCACTACTTGTTGAAGTTCTCTGTACTTGCTAGTTGATAACTAGTGTCCCTAACCCATTGTTTCCCCCTCTGACCATTTGTGACTCATGTGATGAGTTCTCAACGTTGACCACACACAGTGAAATTTGTTTGGTCATGGTTAGTAACATATGCCTACTTTGGTTTGTCACTGTACATGGTTTCCACGCAGTGTTACCATGTATTGGAGGTATTTGTGCTTTCTAGTCAATATCTAGTGTTCCCAACCCAATGTTACCCCCCTTTGACTATCTGTGACTTGCGTTGTGAGTTTTCAACGCTGACCACATGAAGTGAAATTTGTTGGTCATGGTCAGTGACATATGCATACTTTGGTTGGTCAATGTGCATGGTAGCCACGCTGTGCCATTACATATTGAAGGTATTTGTACTTGCTACTCCATGACTAGTAGTCACAAACCATTGTCTTCCAATCTGACCATTTGTGACTCGTGTTATGAGTTGTCAAAGTTTACCACACTTAGTGACATTATTTGGTCATGGTCACTGACATATGCATACTTTTGGTGGTTATCGTGCATGGTATCCACACCGTGCCACAACTTCTTGAACGTCCTTGTGCTTTCTAGTTGATACCTGGTGTTCCCAAACCATTGTCTCCCCCTCTGACCATTTGTGACTCCTATTATGAGTTGTCAGCGTTGACCACACACAGCCAAGATTGATACCGAGTCCAGACGCGCGAGTCTGGCCGTGGACTCGGACTCGCAATCCCCTGGAGGGGACGGACTCGGAGTCGCAAGTCAAGCCAAAAGAATTGCGGGTCCAGGACACGCGATTCTTGTGTGTACAGGCTCGCGAGTCCGAGGCATGTAGACTCGCGAGTGTATGTTCTGCCTACTCGCGAGTCCACATTTTGCAAATCGCAAGACTTTGTCATGCAGGAGGTGTGAGTCGAGGTACCTGAGTCCACTAGTTGCATCTCACATTACAACTCAGTCCACGTTGTGTAAGCCTTATGTGTTGTACCTTTCACCATGGCACAGGTCAACATTGTCCATTGACATTCATGATCCTAAGTCTTATTTTTCTTATTTCTCTTTTCCCTATGCATCATTACGCAGAATCTCACATTGGCATTCAATGATCTCAAGCCTTCAGAATGCTACAATACAGGACAAAGGAAGCAAAGAGCATAACACGAGTAATGCAATAGGATGTTTGGCAAGCAATGTAACGTGCACACTTGCAAAGTTGTACTCAGATAAAGCATGGCACGAGAAAACACTTGCACACTTGCAACGTAACCAATTTCCATGACATCTTGATCATCACCATCGTCGCCCTCTCCTTCTCCTTCCTCTTCCTTGGCTACCTCCTCATCCTCCTCTTCCTTGTCAGCTGATGCATCCGTGGCATCTGGCACACTCTCAACGTTGTCATCTGAATCTGGGAGTGTTGCTGATTGCACGAGGCCCTTCCTGACATGCGAAACCACCCTCTGAACCTCCCTCCTCAGCTTCCTCTCCTTCCTCTCCTTCCGCAGCAGCTCCATTGCAACTGTGCCATTTGGTGCGGCCGGGAAGTCCACCAGAGCAGGGTCGTTGATCCACGTCTTTAGACAGAGGAGATCCTGCACATTGGCATTTGACAGGCTGTGCCACATGTCTGTCACAATGCGTTCACCCAAAGAGAATATGCGCTCGCAAGGGGTGGAGGTAGCTGGCACAGCAAAGAGGTCAAGGACCACCAAAGCAAGCGTTGGATAATTTCTTTGGTGTTCCTTGTAAAAGTGCAGGACATTGCACTTTCTCCCACCCTGTGCAAACTTCCTGTACTCCTTGATCTCCTACTCCAAAGAGTCTGGAGCCAGCTCTACGGGCTCAGACTCAGGCTCCTCAAAGAGGGCGTCCAGCACGTCCTCAAGCGCCATGTTGACCATGTTCTTCTTCGGGCGCTTATCCGGGCGGTGCCTTGCCCTGCTCCCCTTAGAGGCACTACGTACAGGGCGCGCGCTGCTTGATGCTATAGTTGAGCTGGTGCTTCCACGGACACCTGAGCTGCTGCTACGACCAGTTGCTGCGGTGGTGCTCGCTCAATCTCTGGCTGAACTCGCTTGAGTAGAGGCATCGGACACATCGTCATCGTCGGCCTCATCATCCGCTTCTGCTACAGTTGCAGCTTCATCTACATCTTGAGCTGCTGCTGCTGCAGCGTGCTCCTTGTTCTCCTGTGCGCGCACAAAATAGGGCCTCTGCTCCTCAACAATACGCACCTCTAGCTCAGTTGTGGACTTTATCCCCATCAGCTTGTGTACGCGGTCGAAGAAGCGCAGTCGGAAACGGGGATCCGCAAAAGTTGCCATGACGTGCCGCATGTTGTACTTCTTCACGTACTTCTCGAGCTGCTAGTTAACACAACAAGTAAACACAGAACACAACAAACTTGCATGGTGCAGCCCCCCCCTCCCCCTTCCTCCTGTTTGCATAGCACACAATGCAACTATGTGCACTGCATTTTGCATCCAAACCTACATACAACACAATGTAAATACATTTGCGTGGTGCAGCTCCCCCCCCTCCCTCCTCCTGTTTGCATAGCACACAATACAACTGTGTGCACTGTATTTTGCATCCAAACCTACATACAACACAATGTAAATACATTTGCGTGGTGCAGCTCCCCCCCCTCCCTCCTCCTGTTTGCATAGCACACAATACAACTGTGTGCACTGTATTTTGCATCCAAACCTACATACAACACAATGTAAATACATTTGCATGGTGCAGGCCCCCCCCCTCCCCCCCCCACAGCCTGGACCTTCCTACCTTGTCTTGAACTGCTTTGAAGCCGTCCTTCAGCTCCAGCAAAAGCTGTTCGGTCGTGTCCAGCAGCACCCTGTTCTTTTGCTTCTTCTACGCAGTTACAGCCTTCACCAGCCACTCGTGGATGTTGGCGAGCAGCAAGCTGAAGAAGGGGAGCACCAGGCTGATGGTGGGGTACGCCTGGCCGCTGATATCGTCGGTGAAGGCCTTGAACGGCTTCAGGACCGCCACCATGAGGCCCATCAGCTCCCAACCAGCCTCGGACGGCAGCAGCTGCAACGCCTTCGCCTTCAGCCAGATGTCCAGCAGCTCCTTCAGGTGCACCACCCTGTGGCACATGTCGAGGGTGGAGTTCCACCGCGTTGGGGTGTCAGCATGCAGAGACAGGTACATGACACCACAATCGGCCGCCGTTGCCATGACGCTCTCCTACGCTTGGCAAAATTCACAACAAAGTTGAAAATGTCGCGCGCTATTGCAAGGTGTGCCCGCAGGTTGTCACTCTGTAGCGGATCCTGCACAGCAAAGTTCATGTCGTGCCCCATGCAGCAAATGTGGCCATCTTTGGAGAATGTGGGGTGGTTCATGAGGATGTAGTTGTCAACCATGGAGTCGTTGACAGTGTCGTTGTCAACGGTCAGTGCATAGAACTTCTCCCACAGCCCCCAATCCCTCATGTCCCCCACTGAACAGGCCGTACACATTCTCGGCCGTGGTTGCATCGGACACGTGGGGAAATGCCAGGGCCACACTCTGCATCTACCATGCTTCAATCCAGTGGACAGTGACGCCTAGGTACTTCACGTTGGCGTTCAACTGCCACCCGTCTGTTGTGAATGACACACCGGAGTGCACTGACTGGAACATTTTTGCAAGGTGACGACGGAAAGCAGCAGCACCTAGCCGAATCTGCTTACTGAGAGTGAGGCGGCTAGGCAGCACGGCGAAGGGGTATCAGTGCAGAAATTCACACTTCAGCCACAGCTGCTCGATGGATGCAAAGCTGATCATCTTGTCCACAACATGCTTCCACACACACATCTAGAAATATGTTTTGTTGAATGCCACTCCCACAACCGACACTCCCCTTGCTAGGAGCGAGTTGGAGCCGTCAATCGTGGCTGCAGTTTTAGCGGCAACAATCGTTGCAGCCAGCAGCTTGTGCGTCGCCTCCAAGGACTTCAGCTCCTTCCACTTGGCCTGGTCATCCCGCGGAGATGCTTACACATCCCCGACGTCTATCTGTTGCCAAACGTGTACGTGCACTTAGTCCCCCCACTGGGAGGACATATGTTGCAGCACGCATGGTGTTCCCTTTCGATGAAGACCATGGTGAAAACCTGCCACACTACAGAGGGGGTTTGCTTCTCCTTGCGTCTGTCTGGCTTAACGAGAGGAGCAATAGCGGAGGTAGCGCCAGTGGCAGCTGCTGTGGACGCTTCAGCGCCAGCGGGAGTAGCAGCGGGTGCGGGAGCGACAGTGGCTGCAGGTGCTGCCAGTGTCAAAGCTCCACTGCCCGGTCCACTTGTCTGCGACGCCATGGCGACGTGCCTGAGAGCCGAGCTCTTTGCTATCGGCAGCGAGAGAGAGCCGACGAGCTCTCTTGCTATCGGCAGCGAGAGAGAGCCGACGAGCTCTCTCGCTGCTGGCAGCGAGAGAGCCAAGGCACAGCAAGAGCTCTCTCTACCTGTTGGCAGCAAGAGAGCCAAGGCATAGCAAGAGCTCTCTCTCGCTATCGGCAGCGAGTTAGAGACTTGTCGCCGCTCTCGTTGTCGGCAGCGAGAGAGGCAACAAGCTCCCTTGAGGTAGGGTCGATGTCGTGGTGGCAATGCCACATCGACATCCACATGTGCCTAACACATCGATGTGTGTAGTCGGCACACATCGATGTGTGTCCTCTGCCTGCTGTGCATGCATCATGTACTGGGTGCCGCGTCATATCCCACAGTGGCACATCATGTACTGTAAACCTCCGTGATTTCTGCGGTGAAGGAAATGACCTCGGAGTGGTCGACCCGGACCTTCAATACTTTTAAGCCCCCCCCCCTTGGGCTCGCGTTGCAGACTCGCGAGTCCCAGCATAGAAGGGGGTCCAAGTCCGAGACGACTCGAAAGAACAGAATCAGACTCGCAAGTTCGAGGCCGGTCTCGGACTCGCGAGTATCTCTCACGATCCTAAAAAAAAGGGTATCAGGCTTACACACAGCCGATTTCTTTGGTCAAAGGTAGTACACATGCCTACTTTGGTCGGTCATTGTGCATGGTATCCACACTGTGCTTATACTGACTGAAGGTCTCTGTACTTGCTAGTTGACAACTGATATTCACATACCATTGTTTCCCCCTCTGACCGTTTGTGACTCGTGGTATAATTGGTGAGTATTGACCACCCATATTGAAATTCTTTCATCATGGTCAGTGACATATCCCTTGTTTGGTTGTTTGGTGTGTATAGTAGCCACACCGTGCAACTACGTATTGAAGTTCTTTGTCCTTTCTAGTCAATACATAGGGTTCCCAAACCATTGTCTATCCCTCTGACCAGTTGTGACTCGTGTTATGGGTTGTCAATGTTGACCATACATAGTGGACTTCTTTGGTCAAAGTCAGTGACGTGTGAATCCTTTGGTTGGTCACTATACACGCTAGCCACACCGTGCCACTACTTGTTGAAAATCTTTCTACTTGCTAGTTGATAGCTAGTGTTCTCAACCCATGGTTTCCCCCACTAACCATTTGTGACTCGCGTTATAAGTTTTCAATGTTGACCACACACTGTGAAATCCGTATGGTCATGGTTTGTGACATATGCCTACTTTCGTTTGTCACTGTACATGGTCACCACGGCGTGTCATTGCGTACCAAAGGTCTTTGTGCTTTCTTGTTGACAGCTAGTGTTCCCAAACCATTGTTGGCCCCCTCTGACTATATGTGACTCGTGTTGTGAGTTGTAAATGTTGACCACATAAAGTGAAATTATTTGTTCGTGGTCAGTGACGTATGCATACTTTGGTCGGTCACTGTGCATTGTAGCCACCCTGTGCCACTACATATTGAAGGTATTTGTACTTGCTTGTCGATAACTAGTATTCATAAACCATTATCTTCCACCCTGACCATTTGTGACTCGTGTGATGCGTTGTCAATGTTGACCACGCTTGCTGGATTTCTTCGGTCATAGTCAGTGACGTATTCATCCTTTGGTTGGTCACTGTGCACGCTAGCCAAACCGTGCCACTACTTGTTGAAATTCTTTGTACCTGCTTGTTGACAACTAGTGTTCCCAACCCATTGTTTCCCCCTTTGACCATTTGTGACTCGTGCTGTGAGCTCTCAATATTGACCACACACGGTGAAATTCGTTTGGTCATGGTTAGTGACATATGCCTACTTTGGTTTGTCACTGTACATGCTTACCACGCCATGTCGCTACAAATTAAAGGTATTTGTGCATTCTAGTTAATATGTAGTGTTCCCAAACCATTGTTACCCCCGCTTTGACTAGCTCTCACCTGTGTTATGAGTTGTCAATGCTGACCACATTAAGTGAAATTCGTTGGTCATGGGCAGTGACATATGCATACTTGGTTGGTCACTGTGCATGGTAGCCACGCTGTGCCATTACATATTGAAGGTATTTGTACTTCCTACTCGATAACTAGTATTCACAAACCAGTGTCTTCCACTTTGACCATTTGTGACTCGTGTTATGAGCTGTCAAAGTTTACGACATTGACATTATTTGGTCATGATCAGTGACATATGCCTACTTTGGTCGGTCATCGTGCATGGCATCCACACCGTACCACATGTTGTTGAAGGTCCTTGTGCTTGCTAGTTGATACCTGATGTTCCCAGACCATTGTTTCCCCCTCAGACCATTTGTGATTCGTATTATGAGATGTAACCGATGTCGACACAGAGCAGATTTTGTTGGTCAAAGGCAGTACATATGCCTACTTTGGTCGGTCATTGTGCATGGTAGCCACACCATGCTTATACTGATTGAATGTCGCTGTGCTTGCTAGTTGAGAACTGATATTCCCAGACCATTGTTTTCCCTCTTTGACCGTTTGTGACTCGTGTTATGGTTGGTGAGTATTGACCACCCATATTGAAATTCTTTGGTCATGGTCAGTGACATATGCCTACTTTGCTTGTTTGGTGTGCATGGTAGCCACATCGTGCCACTACGTATTGAATTACTCTGTCCTTTCTAATCAATACATAGGGTTTACAAACCATTGTCTCTCCCTCTGACCATTTGTGACTCGTGTTATGAGTTTTGAATGTTGACCACACATAGTGGACTTCTTCGGTCATAGTCAATGACATATGCATCCATTGTTTGGTCACTGTGCACGCTAGCCACACCGTGCCACTGCTTGTTGAAAGTCTTTCTACTTGCTAGCTGATAACTAGTGTTCCCAACTCATTGTTTCCCCCTCTGACCATTTATGACTCGTGTTATGCGTTTTCAACGTTGACCACACACTGTGAAATTTGTTTGGTCATGGTTAGTGACATATGCCTACTTTGGTTTGTCACTGTACATGGTTAGCACGCCGTGTCACTAAGTATCGAAAGTCTCTGTGCTTTTTTGTTGATAGCTAGTATTCCCAAACCATTGTTATCCAGTCTGAATATCTGCCACTCGAGTTGTGAGTTGTCCATTGACCACATGAAGTGAAATTCTTTGTTCATTATCAGTGACATATGTGTACTTTGGTTCGTCACTGTGCATTGTAGCCAGACTGTGCCACTACATATTGAAGGTATTTGTACGTGCTAATCGATAACTAGTATTCACAAACAATTATCTTCCATCCTGACCGTTTTTCACTCGTGTTATGAGTTGTCAAGTTTTACCACACATGGTGACATTCTGTGGTCATAGTCAGTGACATATGCATAACATGGTTGGTCATCGTGCATGGCATTCACACCGTGCCACAATGTATTGTAGCTCCTTGTGCCTGCAATTTGATACTTGGTGTTCCCAAACCAATGTGTCCCCCTCTGACCATTTGTGACTCCTTGTATGAGTTGTCAATGTTGACCAGACACAACGGATTTCGTTTGGTTAAAGGCAGTACATATGCCTACTTTGGTCAGTCATTGTGCATGGTAGCCACATCGTGCTACTACTGACTAAAGGTCGTTGTACTTGCTAGTTGAGAACTGATATTCCCAGACCATTGTTTCCTCCCCTGCCCGTTTGTGACTCGTGTTATGGTTGGTGAACCACCCATGTTGAAATTCTCTGGTCATGGTCAGTGACATATGCCTAGTTTGGATCTTTGGTGTGCATATTAGCCACACCGTGCCACTACGTATTGAAGTTATTTGCCCTTTCTCATCCATGCATAGGGTTCCCAAACCATTGTCTCTCCCTCTGACCGTTCGTGACTCGTGTTATGATTTGTCTATGTTGACCACACATAGTGGACTTCTTCGGTCATAGTAAGCGACGTATTCGTCCTTTGGTTGGTCACTGTGCATGCTAGCCACACCATGCCAATACTTGTTGAAGTTCTTTGTTCTTTCTAGCTGATAATCAGTGTTCATAACCCATAGTTTCCCCCTCTCACCATTTGTGACTCATGTGATGAGTTTCCAACGTTGAACACACACTGTGAAATTTGTTTGGTCATGGTTAGTGACATATGCCTATTTTGGTTTGTCACTGTACATAGTTACCACGCCGTGTTACTATGTATTGAAGGTATTTGTGCTGTGTAGTCAATATCTAGTGTTCCCAAACCAATAATACCCCCCATTTGACTATCTATGACTCGTGTTGTGAGTTTTCAACGCTGACCACATGAAGTGAAATCAGTTGGGCATGGTCATTGACACATGCATACTTTGGTTGGTCACTGTGCATGGTAGCCACGCTGTGCTATTACATATTGAAGGTATTTGTACTTGCTACTTGATGACTAGTATTCACAAACCATTGTCTTCCACTCAGACCATTTGTGACTCGTGTTATGAGTTTAATGTTTACCACACTTAGTGACATTATTTGGTCATGGTCACTGACATATGCCTACTTTGGTTGGTCATTGTGCATGGTATCCATACCATGCCACATTTTATTAAAGGTCCTCGTGCTTGCTGGTTGATATCTGGTATTCCCAAACCATCGTCTCCCCCTGTGATTATTTGTGACTCCTATTATGAGTTGTCAAGGCTGACCACACACAGCGGATTTCTTCGATCAAAGGAAGTACATATGCCCACTTATGTTGGTTATTGTGCATGGTGGCCACAGCGTGCTTATACTGATTGAAGGTCGCTGTACTCGCTAGTTGAGAACTGGTATTCACAGACCATTTTTTCCCCCTCTGACCGTTTGTGACTCGTGTTATGATTGGTGAATGTTGACCATTCATATTGAAATTCTTTCATCATGGTCGGTGACATATGCCTAGTTTGGTTGTTTGGTGTGCATAGTAGCCATACCGTGCCGTACATATTGAAATTCTCTGTCCTTTCTAGTCAATACATAGGGTTCCCAAACCATTGTCTCTCCCTTTGACCATTTTTGACATGAGTTGTCTATGTTGTCCATACATAGGGGACTTCTTTGGTTATAGTCAGTGACGTGTGCATCCTTTGGTTTGTCACTGTGCACGTTAATCACACCGCGCCACTACTTGTTGAAACTCTGTCTACTTGCTACTTGATAACTAGTGTTTCCAACCCGTGGTTTCCCCCACTGACCATTTGTGACTCGTGTTATGAGTTTTCAACGTTGACAACACACTGTGAAATCCGTTTCGTCATGGTTTGTGACATATGCCTACTTTGGTTTGTCACTGTACATGGTTACCACGTCGTGGCGTTGCGTGTCGAATGTCTTTGTGTTTTCTTGTTGTCATCTAGTGTTCCCAAACCATTGTTAGCCCCCTCTGACCATCTGTGACTCGTGTTGTGAGTTGTAAACGATGACCACATGAAGTGAAATTCTTTGTTCATGGTCAGTGACATATGCATACTTTGGTTGGTCACTGTGCATTGTAGCCACACTGTGCCACTACATATTGAAGGTATTTGTACTTGCTAGTCGGTAACCAGTATTCACAAACCATTATCTTCCACCCGGACCATTTGTGACTCGTGTTATGAGTTGTCAAAGTTTACCACACGTAGTGACATTATTTGGTCATGGTCAGTGACATATGCCTACTTTGGTTGTGCATCGTGCATGGTATCCACACCGTGCCACAACGTGTTGAAGGTCCTTGTGCTTGCTATTTGATACTTGGTGTTCCCAAATCATTGTTTCCCTCCCTGACTATTCGTGACTCGTATTATGAGTTGTCAACGTTGACCACACACAGCGGATTTCTTTGGTCTAAGGCATTACATATGCCTACTTTGGTTGGTCACTGTCCATGGTAGCCACACCGTGCTACTACTGACTGAAGGTCGTTGTACGTGCTAGTTGATAACTGATATTCGCATAGCATTGTTTCCTCCCATGACCGTTTTTGACTCTTGCTATGGTTGGTCAACGGTGGCCTTCCATATTGAAATTCTCTGGTCATGGTCGGTGACATATGCCTAGTTTGGTAGTTTGGTGTGCATATTAGCCACACCGTGCCACTACGTATCAAAGTTCTTTGTCCTTTCTAGTCGATACATAGGGTTCACAAACCATTGTCTCTCCCTCTGATCATCTGTGACTCGTGTTATGAGTTGTCAATGTTGACCATACATAGTAGACTTCTTCGGTCATAGCCAGTGACGTGTGCATCCTTTGGTTGGTCACTGTGTACGCTAGCCACACCGTGCCACTACTTGTTGATAATCTTTCTACTTGCTAGTTGATAACTAGTGTTCCCAACCCATGGTTTCCCCCACTGACCATTTATGACTCGTGTTATGAGTTTTCAACGTTGACCACTCACTGTGAAATCCGTTTTGTCATGGTTTGTGACATGTGCCTACTTTGGTTTGTCACTGTACATTGTGACCACGCCGTGTAATTAAGTATCGAAGGTCTTTGTGCTCTCTTGTTGACAGGTATTGTTCCCAAACCATTGTTAGCCCCCTCTGACTATCTTTGACTCGTGTTATGAGTTGTAAATGCTGACCACATGAACTTAAATAATTTGTTCATGGTCAGTGACATATGCATGCTTTTGGTTGGTCACTGTGCATTGTAGCCACACGGTGCCACTACCTATTGAAGGTATTTGTACTTGCTAGTTGATAACTAGTATTCACAAACCATTATCTTTTACCCTCACCATTTGTGACTCATGTTATGACTCGTCAAAATGGACCACACTTAGTGACATTATTTGGTCATGGTCAGTGACAAATGCCTACTTTGGTTGGTCATCGTGCATGGTATCCACACCGTGCCACAACGTATTGAAGGTCCTGGTGCTTGCTAGTTGATACTTGGTGTTCCCAAACCATTGTCTCTCCCTCTCACCATTTGTGACTCCTATTATGAGTTGTCAACGCTGATCACACGCGGCGGATTTCGTTGATCAAAGGCAGTACATATGCTTACTTTGGTCGGTCATTGTGCATGGTAGCCACAACGTGCTACTACTGACTGAAGGTCATTGTACTTGCTTATTGGTATCTAGTATTCCCAAACCATTGTTTCAACCTCTGCCAATTTGTGACCCATATTTTGGGTTGTCAACGTTGACGACACATTGTTAAATTATTTGGTTATGGTAAGTGGCACATGCCTAATCTGGCTGGTCACTGTGCATGATAGGAATACCATTCCACTACTTGTTAAAAGTCTGTGTACTTGCTAGTCAATAAACAGCAAAAGGTTTCTCCCTTTGACACCAGGTCGATTTTTGTTGATTTGTTACGCGTAGGTGCCTTCACTGGAATACTCCCTCCCACCCCCCTAGAGGGATGTTCTGTGGACGACCTTGAGGACAAGTTTGCGACCGCATTATGACACCCCCTCTACCCCTCCTGGCTTAGGCTCAAAAGTAGACTTGAGGTATCACAACACGGCCGCCCTCCTCCCCAGGTCGCGAGCCTATTCTATGTTGCGCGTGCAAGGATTCAAACCCAGAACCTACCACTCCAGAATCTAACTGTATAAGCACTAAGCAAACTCACATGGTGTTCATATGATATCCGAATGACATTGTAAGGGTTCATATAGATAGAGGGCATAAAAAAAGGGGTGTAAGATTAGAGGGTAGTTTTCAAAGTATAAATGATAACAAAGTTTTATCATAAAACAACGGACGCAGATGGAGTTTTAAACTTTGCAACTTCAAGCTTGAATAACCTCTCAACCATTGCTCCGATTGACCAGCCGTAAGAAGGAAAGTTGACTACACACAATGAAACTCTTTTGATGATATTCAGTGACACGAGCTTACTTTGGTTGGTCATTGTGCATGGTAGCCACAGAGTGCCACCACTTATGGAAGGTCTTTGTACTTGCTAGTTGATACCGAGTCTTCCCAAACCATTGTTTCTCCCTCTGCCCATTTTTAACTTGTATTATGAGTTGTGAACATTAACCAAACACACTAAACGTCTTTGGTCATGAGCAGTGATGTATGCCTACTTGGATAGGTCATTGTGCACGGTAGCCACACCGTGCCAATACATACGAAAAATGTTTGTACTTGCTAGAAGATACATAGTGTTTTGAAACCATGTTTTCCCCTCTGGCCATTTGTGACTCATGTTATGGGTTTTGAAAGCTGACCACCCGTATTGAAATTCTTTGGTCATGGTTAAAGACATATGCCTACTTTGGTTTGTCACTGTATGTAGATACCACGCCGTGTCACTATGTATTGAAGGTCTTTGTTCTTTCTAGTTGATAGCTAGTATTCCGAGACCATTGGTACCCCCCTCTGACTATCAGTGACTCGAGTTGTGAGTTGTCAACGCTGACCACATGAAGTGAGATTTGCTGGTCATAGTCAGTGACATATGCATACTTTGGTTGGTCACTGTGCATGGTAGTCACTCCGTGCCACTACATATTTAAGGTATTTGTACTAGCTAGTCAATAACTAGTATTCACAAACCATTATCTTCCACCTTGACCATTTGTGACTCGTGTTATGACTTGTCAAAGTTTACCACACTTAGTGACATTATTTTGTCATGGTCAATGACATATGCCTACTTTGGTTGGTCATCGTGCATGGTATCCACACCGTGCCACAAATTATTGAAGGTCATTGTGTTGAATGTTTTTGCCCCTTGTTCAGTGTTGTAGGAAGGATCAGGAATGCTCTGCCCCTTGTGGAGGTATGACCCCTAGATCCGTTGTAGTGTGACTCAACTATGCTCTGTCTCTTGTGAGTTATGACCTGTGAGTACACCATGTGGGTGAGTGGTTACCTTGGCCATTTTGTTGATTTGGCCAAGTGAGAGGTCATGAGGTCGATCCTGGCCCCATGCATATCTTGTTTGCTGTGGAAGCTTCCAAGAAAGAAAGTCCGTAGCTTCTTGGACGCTACATGGTTGGTCTGTCACCTTGACACTAGGATGCTTATGTGTCAAGCCCACAGTGCAAGTCTATTGGTGACGTGGCTGGTTCAGGGCACTTCCCAGGAATGTGCTTTTGAGTTCTAGGACTGGATAGACAGCTATAAAAGGACTTGTCTTGCATGCTGATCAATTAACCCTTGCTTGATGCTCTCTTGCGTATTGACGACTTGAGCTCTTCTTGAGATGTAATGCTAAGGCGTTAGTACTCTTGAAGGTGAAGTGTATGCCTGATTAAGTTTGGGGTGCATGACACATACCTGCAAAGGAAGAAGGTGTAAGAACCTTTGTGAGCTTTTGGTTTCGCGGCTTCTCTGCCAGAGGTGGTTAGCTCAGTAGCTAACAAAGGGTTATGGGCCCACTCCTCTGGTTAGGGAAGTTTCACGCACGCAACCGCTAAGGTCACAAGCAGTGAGAGCGCCTTCGCTCTCACCCAACTTCTCT
>SZWC01002266.1:97849-122625 GCA_023375785.1 Penium margaritaceum
ATTCTGACGTATCCGATCCTCCGGAACATGAGGAGGATGCCCCTCCCATCATCAACGACGAACCAGACCTCCAACCTCCGCATCAACAGCACCAGCCAGCAGGTTCAAGGAGCAGTTCACGCCTCAAAGTACCTCGTCAGCATTACGACGCAGATAGGGGTGAATGGATAGGCTTCAACTATTCATTCTTGGTTCAAGAGGAGCCAACGTCTGTCGCAGAGGCATTCACTCGGCCTGATAAAGCAGAGTGGGACGAAGCAATTCGCAGTGAACTCAGCTCCATTGAAGAGAATGGGACATGGGTGCTGGTGGACAGACCTGCCGGGGCTCACGTTGTGGGGTCCAAGTGGGTGCTGAAAGTAAAAAGGAAACAGGATGGCAAGATANCCATTGCTGCTGCCGAGAACATGGAGGTCCACCAGATGGATGTCAAGACAGCCTTCCTTTACGGCAAACTTGACAAGGAGGTATTGATGGAGGTTCCGGAGGGGGTTGATGCTCCTGAGGGCAAGGTGTGCAGATTGGTGAAGGCACTCTATGGGCTAAAACAAGCGCCAAGACTTTGGTACCAGGAGATGGACACGTTCATGGCCAAGGAGTCCTTCATGCACTGCGACAATGATCCCAGCATGTACGTGCATGAGAGTGACAAAGGGACAATGTTGGTCGCCTTGTACGTTGATGACCTGATTCTATGCTCCTCTTCAACGCAGCTGCTAGACGATCTCAAGGGGCAGCTGAGTAGCAGATTCGAGATGAAGGACATGGGTCCTCTTGACTTCTATCTTGGAATTGCCATCAAGCGCGACAGAGCAGCAGCTACAATCAGCCTGAACCAGACAAAATACATCGACTCCATCCTCAAACAATACGACATGGCAGATTGCAAACCTGCCAGCACACCCATGAGCTCAAAGTGCAAACTCTCCACCTCCATGTCCCCATCCAACGAAGCGGAGAAATCTGACATGCTTGGCATCCCATATCAGTCTGCGGTGGGCAGTTTGATGTATGCCATGGTCGCCACCCGACCAGATATAGCCCATGCTGTTGGGCAGGTGAGTCGGTTTGTGGCCAATCCCGGTCCACTTCACTGGCAGGCCGTGAAGCGCATCATGCGCCACCTTCAAGGGACGCGCCACGTAGGCCTCCAGTTTGGAGGCATTGCTGGGTCCGCATCACTCCGTCTCATGTGCTACACTGATGCTGATTGGGGAGGGAATATTGATGACAAAAAATCTACCTCCGGNGCAGTCAGTTGGGCAAGTCGCAAGCAAGAATGTGTCTCTCTGTCAACAGCTGAAGCTGAGTACATCGCCTTGGCTGAGGTGTGTAAAGAGATGCAGTGGCTACGAAGCTTGCTATCTGAGATGAAGGCACCACAAGCAACGGCGACGGTCATCAAGATTGACAACATGAGCACCATTGACATGTCAAAGAACCCCGTCCTGTCGAGGCGCACAAAGCACATCAAGATCCGCTACCACTACGCTCGAGACTTGGTCTACAAGCAGACAGTGGAGCTCGAGTATGTCGGTACCAAGCTGAACCGGGCTGACATGCTTACAAAGCCACTGGACAAGGATCTCCACCAGGCGGGCAGGCAAGGTATTGGCATGGTCAACGCAAGTGATGACGAATGATGATGGTCACTGACGCAAGGTGAAAGGGAGAGATTTGTTGAATGTTTTTGCCCCTTGTTTAGTGTTGTAGGACGGATCAGGAATGCTCTGCCCCTTGTGGAGGTATGACCCCTAGATCCGTTGTAGTGTGACTCAACTATGCTCTGTCTCTTGTGAGATATGACCTGTGAGTACACCATGTGGGTGAGTGGTTACCTTGGCCATTTTGNTGATTTGGCCAAGTGAGAGGTCATGAGGTCGATCCTGGCCCCATGCATATCTTGTTTGCTGTGGAAGCTTCCAAGAAAGTAAGTCTGTAGCTTCTTGGACGCTACATGGTTGGTCTTTCACCTTGACACTAGGATGCTTATGTGTCAAGCCCACAGTGCAAGTCTATTGGTGACGTGGCTGGTTCAGGCCACTTCCGAGGAATGTGCTTTTGAGTTCTAGGACTGGAGAGACAGCTATAAAAGGACTTGTCTTGCATGCTGATCAATTAACCCTTGCTTGATGCTCTCTTGAGTATTGACGACTTGAGCTCTTCTTGAGATGTAATGCTAAGGCGTTAGTACTCTTGAAGGTGAAGTGTATGCCTGATTAAGTTTGGGGTGCATAACACATACCTGCAAAGGAAGAAGGTGTAAGAACCTTTGTGAGCTTTAGGTTTCGCGGCTTCTCTGCCAGAGGTGGTTAGCTCAGTAGCTAACACTTTGTGCTTGCTAGTTGATACGTGGTGTTCCTAAACCATTGTCTCCCCCTCTGACCATTTTTGACTCCTATTATGAGTTGTCAACGCTAACCACACACAGCGGATTTCTTTGGTCAAAGGTTGTACATATGCCTACTTTGGTAGGTCATTGTGCATGGTAGCTACACCGTGCTTATACTGATTGAAGGTCGCTGTATTTGCTAGTTGAGAACTGATAATTACAGACCATTATTTCCCCCTCTGACCGTATGTGACTCGTGTTATGGTTAGTGAATGTTGACCACCCATATTGAAATTACTTCATCATGGTCGGTGACATATGCCTAGTTTGGTTGTTTGGTGTGCATAGTAGCCACACCGTGCCACTACGTATTGAAGTTCTTTGTTCTTTCTAGTTGATACATAGGGTTCCCAAACCATTGTCTATCCCTCTGACCATTTGTGACTCGTGTTATGAGTTGTCTATGTTGAACATACATAGTGAACTTCTTTGGTCGTAGTCAGTGACGTGTGCATCCTTTGGTTGGTCACTGTGCACGATAGCCACACCGTGCCACTACTTGTTAAAAATCTTTCGTTTTACTAGTTGACAACTAGTGTTCCCAACCCATGGTTTCTCCCATTGACCATTTGTGACTCGTGTTATGAGTTTTCAACGTTGACCACACAGTGTGAAATCCGCTTAGTCATGGTTTGTGACATATGCCCACTTTGGTTTGTCACTGTACATTGCTACCACGCCGTGTCATTACCTATTGAATTTCTTTGTGCTTTCTCGTTGACAGCTAGTATTCCCAAACCATTGTTAGCCCCCACTGACTATTTGTGACTCGTGTTGTGAGTTGGAACGTTGACCACATGATGTGAAATTCTTTGTTTATGGTCAGTGACACATGCATACTTTGGTTGGTCTCCGTGCATTGTAGCCACAATGTGCCACTACATATTGAAGGTATTTGTGATGCTAGTCGATAACTAGTTTTTAAAAACCATTATCTTCCACTATGACCATTTGTGACTTGTGTTACGAGCTGTCAACATTTACCACACATGGTGACATTCTTTGGTCATCGTCAGTGACATAGGCATACCGGGGTTGGTCATCGTGCATGGTATCCACACAGTGCCACAAGGTATTGAAGGTCATTTTCCTTGCTATTTGATACGTGGTGTTCCCAAACAATTTTTTCTTCCTCTGACTATTCGTGACTCGTGTTATGAGTTGTCAAAGTTGACCACACACATCGGATTTCTTTGGTCAAAGGCAGTACATATGCCTACTTTGGTCGGTCATTGTGCATGGTAGCCATACTGTGCTGCTACTAATTGAAGGTCGTTGTACTTGCTAGTTGAGAACTGATATTCCCGCACCATTGTTTCCCTCTCTGACGGTTTGTGACTTGTGTTATGGTTGGTGAACGATGACCACCCATATTGAAATTCTTTGGTCATGGCCAGTGACATATGCCTACTTTGGTTGTTTGGTGTGCATAGGAGCCACACCATGCCACTACGTATTGAAGTTTTTTGTCCTTTCTGCTTGATACATATGGTTCCCAAACCATTTTCTCTCCCTCTGACCATTTGTGACTTGTGTTATGAGCTGTCAACGTTGACCATGCATAGTGGACTTCTTCGGTCATAGTCAGTGACGTCTGCATCCTTTGCTTGGTCACTGTGCACGCTAGCCACACCGTGCCACTACTTGTTTAAAATATTTCTACTTGCTAGTTGATAACTAGTGTTCCCAACCCATGGTTTCCCCCACTGACCATTTGTGACTCATGTTATGAGTTTTCAACGTTGACCACACACTGTGAAATCCGTTTGGTCATGGTTTGTGACACATGCCTACTTTGGTTTGTCACTGTACATGGATACCACGTCGTGTCGTTACGTTATGAAGGTCTTTGTGCTTTCTTGTTTACAGCTAGTGCCCCCAAACCATTGTTAGCCCCCTCTGACTATCCGTGACTCGTGTTGTGAGTTGTAAATGTTGACCACATGAAGTGAAATTATTTGTTCATGATCAATGACATATGCATACTTTGGTTGGTCACTGTGCATTGTAGCCACACTCTGCCACTACATCTCAAAGGTATTTGTACTTGCTAGTTCATAACAAGTATTCAAAAACCATTGTCTTCCACCCTGATCATTTGTGACTCGTGTTATGAGTTGTCTAAGTTTACCACACTTAGTGACATTATTTGGTCATCATCAGTGACATATGCCTACTTAGGTTGGTCATCGTGCATGGTATCCACACCGTGCCACAACACATTGAAGCTCCTTGTGCTTGGTTTTTGTATACTTAGTGTTCCCAAAAAAAAATTTCCCTCTCTGACTATTTGTGTCTTGTATTATGAGTTGTCAACGTTGACCACACACGGCGGATTTATTTGGTCAAAGGTAGTACATATGCCTACTTTGGCTGGTCATTGTGCATGGTAGCCACACCGTGCTACTGCTGACTGAAGGTCGTTGTACTTGCTAGTTGAGAATTGATATTCCCATAGCATTATTTCCGCCCCTGACCGTTTGTGACTCGTGTTATGGCTGGTCAATGTTGACCAAATATATTGAAATTCTCTGGTCATGGTCAGTGACATATGCCTAGTCTGGTTGTTTGGTGTGCATTTTAGCCATACCGTGCCACTACGTATTGAAGTTCTTTGTCCTTTCTAGTAGATACATAGGGTTCCCAAACCATTGTCTCTCCCTCTGACCATTTGTGACTCGTGCTATGACTTGTCAATTTTGACCACACATAGTGGTCTTCTTTGGTCATAGCCAGTGACATATGCATCCTCTGGTTGGTCACCATGCACGCTAGCCACACTGCTGTCAATGTTGACCACACATAGTTGTGAAAGTTGACCACACACACTAAACTTCTTTGGTCATGAGCAGTGATGTATGCCTACTTGGAAAGGTCATTGTGCACGCTAGCAACACCGTGCCAATACATACGAGAAATCATTGTACTTGCTAGAAGATACATAGAGTTTTGAAACCACGTTTTCCGCCTCTGACCATTTGTGACTCATATTATGTGTTGTGAACGTTGACCACCCATATTGAAGTTATTTGGTCATGATTAGTGACATATGCCTAGTTTGGTTTGTCACACTACGTGGTTACCACGCTGTGTCACTACGCATAGAATGTCTTTGTGCTTTCTAGTTGATAGCTAGTGTTCCAAACCCATTGTTACCCCCCTCTCACTATCAGTGACTCGTGTTGTGAGTTGTCAACGCTGACCACATGAAGTGAGATTCGTTGGTCATGTTCAGTCACATATGCATACTTTGGTTGGTCACTGTGCATGGTAGCCACGCTGTGCCACTATGTATTGAAGGTATTTGTACTTGCTACTTGATGACTAGTATTCACAAACCATTGTCTTCCACTCTGACCATTTGTGACTCGTCGTATGAATTGTCAAAGTGTACCACACTTAGTGACATTATTTGGTCATGGTCAGTGACATATGCATACTTTGGTTGGTCATCGGGCATGGTATCCACACCGTGCCACAACGTATTGAAGATCCTTTTTCTTGCTAGTTGATACCTGGTGTTCCCAAAGCATTGTCTCCCTCTCTGACCATTTGTGACTCCTATCATGAGTTGTCAACGCTGACCACACACAACGGATTTGTTTGGTCAAAAGTAGTACATATGCCTACTTCGGTCGGACATTGTGCATGTTAGCCACACCGTGCTTGTACTGATTGAAGGTTGCTGTACTTGCTAGTTGAGAACTGATATACACAGACCATTGTTTCCCCATCTGACTGTTTGTGACTCGTGTTATGGTTGGTGAGTGTTGACCACTTGTATTGAAATTCTTTCATCATGGTCAGTGACATATGCCTAGTTTGGATGTTTGGTGTGCATATTAGCCACAACTTGCCACTACGTATTGAAGTTATTTGTCCTTTCTAGTCCATGCACATGGTTCCCAAACCATTGTCTCTCCATCTGACCATTCATGACTCGTGTTATGAGTTGTCAATGTTGACCACACACAGTGGATTTCTTCGGCCATAGTTAGGGACATAGTCATCCTTTGGTTGGTCACTGTGCACGCTAGCCACACTGTGCCACTACTTGTTGGAAATCTTTCTACTTGCTAGTTGATAACTAGTGTTCCCAGCCCATGGTTTCCCCCACTGACCATTTGTGACTCCTGTTATGAGTTTTCAATGTTGACCACACACTGTGAAATCCGTTTTGTCATGCTTTGTGACATATGCCTACTTTGGTTCGTCACTGTACATGGTTACCACGCTGTGTCATTACGTATCGAAGGCATTTGTCATTTCTTGTTGACAGCTAGTGTTCCCAAACCATTGTTAGCCCCCTTTGACTATCTGTGACTCGTGTTGTGAGTTGTAAATGTTGACCACATGAAGTGAAATTCTTTGTTCATGGTCAGTGACATATGCTTACTTTGGTTGTTCACCGTGCATTGTAGCCAAACTGTGCCACTACATATTGAAGGCATCTGTACTTGCTAGTCGATAAATAGTATTCACAATCCATTATCTTCCACCCTGACCATTTGTGACTCGTGTTATGAGCTGTCAAAGTTTACCACACTTCGTGACATTATTTGGTCATGGTGAGTGACATATGCCTACTGTGGTTGGACATCGTGCATGGTATCCACACCATGCCGCAACGTATTGAAGCTCCTTGTGCTTGCTATTTGATACTCGGTGTTCCCAAACCAGTGTTTCCCCCCTCCGACCATTTGTGATTCGCATTATGAGTTGTCAGTGTTGACCACACACGGTGGATTTCTTTGGTCAAAGGCAGTACATATGCCTACTTTGGTTGGTCAGTGTGCATGGAAGCCACACCGTACTACTACTGACTGAAGGTCGTTGTACTTGCTAGTTAAGAACTGATATTCCCATAGCATTGTTTCCTCCCCTGACCGTTTGTGACTCGTGTTATGGTTGGTCAACGTTGACCACCCATATTGAAATTCGCTGGTCATGGTCAGTGACATATGCCCAGTTTGGTTGTTTGCTGTGCACATTAGCCACACCGTGCCACTATGTATTGAAGTTCTTTGTCCTTTCTACTGGATACATGGGGTTCCCAAACCATTGTTTCTCTCTGTGACCATTTGTGACTCGTGTTATAAGTTGTCAATGTTGACCACACATAGTGGACTTCTTCGGTCATATTTAGTGACACATGCATCCTCTGGTTGGTCACTGTGCACGCTAGCCACACCGTGCCACTACTTGTTGAAAAAGTTTCTACTTGCTAGTTGATAACTAGTTCTCCCAACCCATGGTTTACCCCACTGACCATTTGTGACTCGTGTTATGAGTTTTCAACGTTGACCACGCACCGTGAAATCCGTTTTATCATTGTTAGTGAAATATGACTACATTGGTTTGTCCCTGTACATGGTTACCACGCGGTTTCACTGCATATTGAAGGTATGTGTGCTTTCTAGTTAATAGCTAGTTTTTCCAAAACATTTTTGCCCCCCTTTGACTATCTGTGACTCTTGTTGTGAGTTGTCAACGCTGACCACATGAAGTGAAATTTGTTGGTCATGGTCAGTTACACATGCATACTTTTGTTGGTCACTATACATCGTAGCCACGCTGTGCCACTACATATTAGATGTATTTGTACTTGCTACTCAATAAATAGTATTCACATCCATTGTCTTCCACTCTGACCATTTGTGACTCGTGTTATGAATCGTCAAAGTTAACCACACTTAGTGACATTATTTGGTCATGGTCAGTGACATATGCCTACTTTGGTTGGTCATCGTGTATGGTATTCACACGGTGCCACAACGTATTGAAGTGCTTCCTAGTTAATACCTGGTCTTCCCAAACCATTGTCTCCCCCTCTGACCATTTGTGATTCCTATTCTGAGTTGTCAATGTTGACGACACATAGCGGATTTCTTAGGTCAAAGGCAGTACATATGCCTACTTTGGCCGGTCATTGTGCATGGTAGGCACACAGTGCTTATAATGATTGAAGGTCTCTGTACTTTCTAGTTGAGAACTGGTATTCCCAGACCCTTGTTTCCCCCTCTCACCATTTGTGACTTGTGCTATGGTTGGTGAATGTTGACCACCCATATTGAAATTCTTTGGTCATGGTCAATGACATATGCCTATTTTGGTTGTTTGGTGTGCATAGAAGCCACACCGCGCCACTATGTATATAAGTTCTTTGTCCTTACTAGTCAAGACATCGGGTTCCCAAACCATTGTGTCTCCCTCTGACCATTTGTGACTCGTGTTATGAGTTGTCAATGTTGACCACACATAGTGGACTTCTTCGTTCATAGTCAGTGACATAAGCATCCTTTGGTTGGTCACTGTGCACGCTAGCCACACCGTGCCACTACTCGTTGAAAATCTTTCTACTTGCTTGTTGGTAACTAGTATTCCCAACACATTGTTTCCCCCACTGACCATTTGTGACTCGTGTTATGAGTTTTCAACGTTGACCACACACTGTGAAATCCCGTTTGTCATGGTTAGTGATATATGTTTACTTTTGTTTGTCATTGTACATGGTTACCACGCCGTGTCACTACATATTAACGGTATTTGTACTTTCTAGTTAATAGCTAGTGTTCCCAAACCATTGTTACCCCCCTTTGACTAGATGTGACTCTTGTTGTGAGTTGTCAACGCTGACCACATGAAGTGAAGTTTGTTGGTCATGGTCAGTGACATATGAATCCTTTGGTTGGTCACTGTGCATGGTAGCCATGCTGTGCCACTACATATTGAAGGTATTTGTACTTGCTACTCGATAACTAGTACTCACAAACCATTATCTTCCACCCTGACCATTTAAGATTTGTGTTATGAGTTGTCAACGTTTACCACACATGGTGACATTCGTTGTTCATGGTCAGTGACATATGCATACCTTGGTTGGTCATCGTGCATGGTATCCACACTGTGCCACAACGTGTTGTCGCTCTTTGTGCTTGCTATTTGATACTTGGTGTTCTCAAATCATTGTTTCCCCCATCTGACCAGTAGTGACTCGTGTTATGAGTTGTCGACGTTGACCAGACATAGCGGATTTCTTTCGTCAAAGGCAGTACATATGCCTACTTTGGTCGGTCATTGTGCATGGTAGCCACACTGTGCTACTACTGACTGAAGGTCATTGAACTTGCTTGTTGAGAACTGATATTCCCCAACCATTGTTTCCTCCCCCGACCATTTGTGGCTCGTGTTATGGTTGGTCATCGTTGTCCACCCATATTGAAATCTTCTGGTCATGGTCAGTGACATATTCCTAGCTTGGATGTTTGGTGTGCATATCAGTCACACCGTGCCACCACATATTGAAGTTATTTGTCCTTTCTAGTCCATGCATAGGGTTCCCAAACTATTGTCTCTCCCTCTGACCATTCGTGACTCGTGTTATGAGTTGTCAATGTTGACCACACACAGTGGACCTCTCGGTCATAGTCAAGGACGTATTCATCCTTTGGTTGGTCACTGTGCGCGCTAGCCACGCCGTGCCACTATTTGTTGAGAATATTTCTACTTGCTAGTAGATAACTAGTGTTCTGGACCCATGGTTTCCACCACTGACCATTTGTGACTCGTGTTTTGAGTTTTCAAGTTGACCACTCACTGTGAAATCCGTTTCGTCATGGTTTGTGACATATGCCTACTTTGGTTTGTCACTGTACATGGTTTCCATGCAGCGTCATTACGTATCGAAGGTATTTGTGCTTTCTTGTTGACAGCTAGTGTTCCCAAACCATTGTTAGCCCCCTCTGACTATCTCTGACTCGTGTTGTGAGTTGTAAATGTTGACCACATGAAGTGAAATCATTTGTTCATGGTCAAAGACATATGCATACTTTGGTTGGTCACTGTGCATTGTAGTCACACCGTGCCACTACATATTGAAGGTATTTGTACTTGCTAGTCGATAACTAGCATTCACAAACCATTATCTTTCCCCCTAACCACATCTGACTCGTGTTATGAGTTGTCAAAGTTTACCACACTTCGTAACATTATTTGGTCATAGTCAGTGACATATGCCTACTTTGGTTGGTCATCATGCATGGTATCCACACTGTGCCAAAATGTGTTGAGGCTCCCTGTGCTTGCTATTTGGTACTTGGTGTTCTCAAACCACTGTTTCCCCCTTTGACCATTTGTGACTCGTATTATGAGTTGTCAATGTTGACCACACATGGTGGATTTCTTTGGTCAAAGGCACTACATATGCCTACTTTGGTCGGTCATTGTGCATGGTAGCCACACCGTGCTACTACTGACTGAAGGTCGTTGTACTTTCTAGTTGAGAGCTGATATTCCCGTAGCATTGTTTCCTCCCCAGACCGTTTGTGACTCATGTTATGGCTGGTCAACGTTGAGCACCCATATTGAAATTCTCTGGTCACGGTCAGTGACATATGCCTAGTTTGGTTGTATGGTGTGCATATTAGCCACACCGTGCCACTACGTATTGAAGTTCTTTGTCCTTTCTAGTAGATACACAAGGTTCCCAAACCATTGTCTTCCCTCTGACCATTTGTAACTCGTGTTATGAGTTGCTGATGTTGACCACACATAGTGGACTTCTTCGGTCATAGCCAGTGACATATGCATCCTTTGGTTGGTCACTGTGCACGCTAGCCACACCGTGCCACTACTTGTTGAAAATCTTTCTACTTGCTAGTTGATAACTAGTGTTCCTAACCCATGGTTTTCCCCACTGACCATTTGNTATCTCGTGTTATGAGTTGCTGATGTTGACCACACATAGTGGACTTCTTCGGTCATAGCCAGTGACATTTGCATCCTTTGGTTGGTCACTGTGCACGCTAGCCACACCGTGCCACTACTTGTTGAAAATCTTTCTACTTGCTAGTTGATAACTAGTGTTCCTAACCCATGGTTTTCCCCACTGACCATTTGTGACTCGTGTTATGAGTTTTCAACGTGGACCACACACTGTCAAATCCGTTTCGTCATGGTTAGTGACATATGCCTACTTTGGTTTGTCCATGTCCATGGTTACCTCGCTGTGTCACTACATATTGAAGGTATTTGTGCTTTCTAGTTGAAAGCAAGTATTCCCAAACCATTGTTACCCCCCTTTGACTATCCGTGACTCGTGTTGTGAGTTGTCAACGCTGACCACATGACGTGAAATTTGCTGGTCATGGTCAGTGACACATGCATACTTTGGTTGGTAACTAAACATGGTAGCCACACTGTGCCACTACATATTGAGGGAATTTGTACTTGCTACTCGATAACTAGTATTCAAAAACCATTTTCTTCCACCATGACCATTCGTGACTCGTGTTATGACTCGTCAAAGTTTACCACACTTAGCGACATTATTTGGTCATGGTCAGTGACATATGCCTACTTTGGTTGGTCATCATGCATGGTATCCACACCGTGCCACAGCGTATTGAAGGTCCTTGTGCTTGCTAGCTAATACCTGGTGTTCCCAAACCATTGTCTCCCCCTCTGAGTTTTTTTGACTCCTATTATGAGTTGGCAATATTGACCACACACAGCGGATTTCTTTGGTCAAAGGCAGTACATATGCCTACTTCGGTCGGTCGTTGTGCATGGTAGCCACACTGTGCTTATACTGATTGAAGGTCGCTGTACTTGCTAGTTGAGAACTGATATTCCCAGACCATTGTTTCCCCCTTCGACCGTTTGTGACTTGTATTGTGGTTGGTGAATGTTGACCAACCATATTGAAATCATTTGGTCATGGTCAGTGACATATGCCTACTTTGGTTGTTTGGTGTGCATAGTAGCCACAACGTGCCACTACGTATTGAAGTTCTTTGTCCTTTCTAGTCAATACATAGGGTTCCCAAACCATTGTCTCTCCCTCTGACCATTTGTGACTCGCGTTATGAGTTGTCAATGTTGACCATACATAGTGGACTTCTTCGGTGATAGTCAGTGACCTGTGCATCCTTTGGTTGGTCACTGTGCACGCTAGGTTCACCGTGCCACTACTTGTTGAGGAGCTTTCTACTTGCTAGGTGATAACTAGTGTTCCCAACCCATGGTTTCCCCCACTGACCATTTGTGACTTGTGTTATGAGTTTTCAACGTTGACCACACACTGTGAAATCCGTTTGGTCATGGTTTGTGACATATGCCTACTTTGGTTTGTCACTGTACATGGTTACAATGCTGGTCATTACGTATCCAAGGTCTTTGTGCTTTATTGTTGACAGCTACTGTTCCCAAACCATTATTAGCCCCCTCAGACTATCTGTGACTCGTGTTGGGAGTTGTAAATGTTGACCACATGAAGTGAAATTCTTTGTTCATGGTCAGTGGCATATGCATACTTTTGGTTGGTCACTGTGCTTTGGAGCCACACTATGCCACCACATATTGAATGTATTTGTACTTGCTAGTCAAACACAAATATTCACAAACCATAATCTTCCACCCTGACAATTTGTGACTCGTGTTATGAGTTGTCAAAGTTTACCACACATGGTGACATTCTTTGGTCATGGTCAGTGACATATGCATACCTTGGCTGGTCATCGTACATGGCATCCACACCGTGCCACAACGCATTGTATCTCATTGTGCTTGCTATTTGATACTTGGTGTTCCAAACCATTGTCTCCCCCTTTGACCATTTGTGACTCGTATTATGAGTTGTGGACGTGGACCAGACACAGCGGATTTCTTTCGTCAAAGGCAGTACATATGCCTACGTCGGTTGGTTATTGTGCATGGTACCTACACTGTGCTACTACTGACTGAACGTCGTTGTACTTGCTTGTTGAAAACTGATATTGCCAACCCATTGTTCCCTCCCGTGACCGTTTGTGACTTGTGTTATGGTTGGTCAACGTTGACCACCCATATTGAATTTCTATGGTCATGTTCAGTGACATATGCCTAGTTTGGATGTTTGGTGTGCATATTTGCCACACCATGCCACTACGTATTGAGGTTCTTTGGTCTTTCTAGTCAATACATATGGTTTCCAAACCATTGTCTCTCCCTCTGACCATTTGTGACTCGTCTTACGAGTTGTCAATGTTGACCATACATAGAGGACTTCTTTGGTCATGGTCAGTGACATATGCATACTTTGGTTGGTCATCGTGCATGGTATCAACACCGTGCCACAACATATTGAAGCTCCTTGTGCTTGCCTTCGATGCTTGGTGTTCCCAAACCATTGTTTCCCCCTTTGACCATTTGTGATTGGTCTTATGAGTTGTCAACATTGACCACACACGGTGGATTTATTTGGTCAAAGGCAGTACATATGCCTACTTTGGTCGGTCATTGTGCATGGTAGCCACACCGTGCTACTACTGACTGAATGTCGTTGTACTTTCTGGTTGGTATCTAGTATTCCCAAACCATTGTTTCCCCCCTCTGACAAATTGTGACCCATATTATGGGTTGTCACCGTTGACCACACATAGTAAAACTATTTGGTCATGGTAAGTGGCAGATGCCTAATCTGGTTGGTCATTGTGCATGGTAGCCACACCGTTCCACTACTTGTTAAAAGTCTTTGTACTTGCTAGTCAATAAATAACAAAATGTTTCTCCCTTTGACACCATGTCGGCTTTTGTTGATTTGTTACGCGTAGGTGCCTTCACAGGAATACTCCCTCCCACCCCCTAGAGGGATGTTCCGTGGACAACCTGGAGGACAGATTTGCGACCGCATTATGACACCCCCCAACCCCTCCATGGCTTAGGCTCAAAGGGAGAGTTGAGGTATCACAACATGGCCCCCCCCTCCCCCCTCCCCCTAAGTCTGAAGCCTATTCCATACTGCGCGTATGAGGATTCAAACCCAGGACCTACCGCTCCAGAGTCTAACTCTATAAGCACTAAGCCATCTCACATGGTGTTCATTTGATGTCCAAATGCCAGTATATAGGTTCCCGTGGGTAAACGGCATAAAATAAGGGGGTGTAAGATAAGATGGTAGTTTTCAAAAGCATGAATGATAACAAAGCTAGTTTAATCATAAGAATTTGACGCAGACGGAATTTCAGAATTTCCAACTTCGAGCTTGAATAACCTCTGAATTATTGCTCCGATTGACCAGCCGTCAGAAGGAAAGTTGACTACACACAGTGAAACTCTTTTTATGATATTCTGTGACACAAGCATACTTTGGTTGGTCATTGTCCATGGTAGTCCCACCGTGGCACCACTTATCAAAGGTCTTTGTACTTGCTAGTCAATACCGAGTATTCCCAAACCATTTTTCCCCCCTCTACCCATTTTTGACTTGTATTATGAGTTGTGAACGTAAACCACACACACTAAACGTCTTTGGTCATGAGGAGTGGTGTACGCCTACTTGGGTAGGTCATTGTGCACGGTAGCCACACCATGCCAATACTTACAAAAAATCTTTGTACTTCCTAGAAGATACATAGTTTCATGAAACCATGCTTTCCCCCTCTGACCATTTGTGACTCATGTTATGGATTGTGAATGTTGACCACCCATATTAAAATTCTTTGGTCATGGTTAGTGACATATGCCTACTTTGGTTTGTCAATGTACATGGTTACCAAGCCGTGTCATTAGGTATCGAAGGTCTTTGTGCTTTCTTGTTGACAACTAGTGTTCCCAAACCATTGTTAGCACTCCCTGACTATATGTGACTCGTGTTGTGAGTCGTGAATGTTGACCACATGAAGTGTAATTCTTTATTCATGGTCATTGACGTTTGCATAGTTTGGTTGGTCACCGTGCATTGTAGTCACACTGTGCCACTACATATTGAAGGTATTTGTACTTGCTAGTCGATGACTAGTATTTACACTCCATTATCTTCTACCCTGACCATTTGTGACTCGTGTTATGAGTTGTCAAAGTTTACCACACTTGGTGACATTATTCGGTCATGGTCAGTGACATATGCCTACTTTGGTTTGCCATCGTGCATGGTATCCACACCGTGCTACTACTTATTGAAGGTCCTTGTGCTTGCTAGATGATGCCCGGTGTTCCCAAACCATTGTCTCCCCCTCTGACCATTTGTGACTCCTGTTATAAGTTGTCAATGCTGACCACACACAGCGGATTTATTTGGTCAAAGGTAGTACACATGCCTACTTTGGTCGGTCATTGTGCATGGTAGCCACACCTTGCTTACACTGATTGAAGGTCGCTGTACTTGCTAGTTGAGAACTGATATTCACAGACAATTGTTTCCCCCACTGACCGTTTGTGAATCGTGTTATGGTTGGTGAATGTTGACCACCCATATTGAAATCCTTTCATCATGGTCAGTGACATGTGCCTAGTTTGCTTGTTTAGTATGCATAGTAGCCACACCGTGCCACTACGTATTGGAGTTCTTTGTCCTTTCTAGTGGATACATATGGTTCTCAAACCATTGTCTCCCCATCTGACCATTTATGACTCGAGTTATGAGTTGTCAATGTTGACCATACATAGTAGACTTCTGCGGTCATAGTCAGTGACGTGTGCATCCTTTGGTTGGTCACTGTGGACGCTAGCCACACTGTGCCACTCATTGTTGAAAATCTTTCTACTTGCTAGTTGATAACTAGTGTTCCCAATCCATGATTTTCCCCAATGACCATTTGTGACTCGCATTATGTGTTTTCAACGTTGACCACACACTGTGAAATATGTTTGGTCATGGTTTGTGACATATCCATGCTTTGGTTTGTCACTGTACATGGTTACCACGCCATGTCACTACGTATCAAAGATCTTTGTGCTTTGTTGTTGAAACCTAGTGTTCCCAAACCATTGTTAGCCCCCTCTGACTATCTGTGACTCATGTTGTGAGTTGTAAATGTTGACCACATGAAGTAAAACTCTTTGTTCATGGTCAGTGACATATGCATACTTTGGTTGGTCACTGTGCATTGAAGCCATACGGTTCCACTACATATTGAAGGTATTTGTACTTGCTATTTGATAACTAGTATTCACAAACCAGTATCTTCCCCCCTGACCATTTGTGACTGGTGTTATGAGTTGTCAAAGCTTACCACACTTAGTGACATTATTGGGTCATCGTCAGTACATATGCCTACTTTGGTTGGTCATCGTGCATGGTATCCACACCGTGGCACAACGTATTGAAGCTCATTGTGCTTGCTATTTGATACTTGCTCCCAAACCACTGTTTCCCACTCTGACCATTTCTGACTCGTATTATGTTTTGTCAACGTTGACCACACACAGCGGATTTATTTGGTTTAAGGGAGTACATATGCCTACTTTGGTCGGTCATTGTGCATGGTAGCCACACTGTGCTACTACCAACTGAAGTTCGTTGTACTAGCTAGTTGAGAACTGCTATTCCCATGGCATTGTTTCCTCCCCTGACCTTTTGTGACTCGTGTTATGGTTGGTCAACGTTGACCACCCGTATTCAAATTCTCTGGTCATGGTCAGTGACATATGCCTAGTTTGGTTGTTTGGTATGCATATTAGCCACACTTTGCCACTACGTATTGAAGTTCTTTGTCCTTTCTAGTGGATTCATAGGGTTGCCAAACCATTGTCTCTCCCTCGGACTATTTGTGACCCGTGTTATGAGTAGTCAATGTTGACCACACATAGTGGACTTCTTCGGTCATAGTCAGTGACATATGCATCCTTTGGTTGGGCACTGTGCACGCTAGCCATACCGTGCCACTACTCATTGAAAATCTTTCTACTTGCTAGTTGGTCACTAGTGTTCCCAACCCATGGTTTCCCCTACTAACCATTTGTGACTCGTGTTATGAGTCTTCAACGTTGACCACACACTGTGAAATCCGTTTGTTCATGGTTAGTGACATATGCCTGCTTTGGTTTGTCCCTGTACATGGTTACCACACCGTGTCACTACGTATCGAAGGCCTTTGTGCTGTCTAGTTGATAGTTAGTGTTCCCAAACCGTTGTTAGTCCCTCTGAATATCTCTGAATTTTGTTGTGAGTTGTCAACATTGACCACATGAAGTGAAATTCGTTGGTCATGGTCAGTGACATATGTATACTTTGGTTGGTCACTCTGCATTGTAGCCACAATGTGCCACTACATATTGAAGGTATTTGTACTTGCTACTCAAAAACTAGTATTCACAAACCATTGTCTTCCACTCTGACCATTTGTGACTCGTGTTATGAGTTGTCAAAGTTTACCACACTTAGTGACATTATTTGGTCATGGTCAGTGACATATGCCTACTTCGGTTGGTCATCGTGCATGGTATCCACACCGTGCCACAATGTATTGAAGCTCCTTGTGCTTGATACTTGATGCTTGGTGTTCCCAAACCATTGTTTCCCCCTCTGACCATTTGTGACTCGTGTTATGAGTTGTCAATATTGACCACACACGGTGGATTTCTTTGGTCAAAGGCAGTACATATGCCTACTTTGGTCGGTCATTGTGCATGGTAGGCACACCGTGCTACTACCGACTGAGGGTCTTTGTACTTGCTAGTTGGTATCTAGTATGCCCAAACCATTGTTTCCCCCTCATAATTTGTGACGCATATTATCGGTTGTCAACGTTGACCACACATAGTAAAATTATTTGGCCATGGTAAGTGGCACATGCGTAATCTGGTTGGTCATTGTGCATGGTAGCCACACCGTTCCACTACTTGTTGAAAGTCTTTGTACTTGCTAGTTAATAAATAGAAAAAGGGTTTTGTCTTTGACACCAGGTCGGATTTGTTGATTTGTTACGCGTAGGTGCCTTCACTGGAATACTCCATCCCACCCCCTAGAGGGAGTTTCCGTGGACGACCTGGAGGACAGATTTGCGACCGCATGATGACACCCCCCTACCCGCTCCCCCCAAGGCTTAGGGTCTAAGGTAGAGTAGAGGTATCACAACACGGCCGCCCCTCCTCTACAGGTCGCGAGCCTATTCTATACTGCGCGTACGAGGATTGAAACCCAGGACCTACCGCTCCAGAATCTAACTCTATAAGCACTAAACCAACTCACATGGTGTTCATACGATGTCAAAATGACATTAAACGGGTTCATATGGATAAAGGGCATAAAATAAGGGGGTGTAAGATTAGAGATTAGTTTTCAAAAGAATGAATGATAACAAAGTTAGTTCAATCATAAAAAAATAACGCAGACAGAATTTCATATTTTGCAACTTCACGCTTGAATAACCTCTCAACCATTGCTCTGATTGACCAGCCGCAAGAAGGAAAGTTGACTACACACAGTGAAACTCTTCTTATGGTATTCAGTGACACAAGAATCATTTGCTTGGTCATTGTGCTTGGTAGCCACACCGAGCCACCACTTCTTGAAGGTACTGTACTTGCTAGTCGGTACCAAGTATTCCCAAACCATTGTTACTCCCTCTGCCCATTTTTGACTTGTATTTTGAGTTGTGAACGTTGACAACATACACTACACTTCTCTGGTCATGAGCAGTGATGTATGCCTAATTGGGTAGGTCCTTGTGCACGGTAGCCACACCGTGCCAATACATCCGAAAAATCTTTGTACTTGCTAGAAGATACATAGTGTTTTGAAACCATGTTTCCCCCCTCTGACCATTTGTGACTCATGTTATGGGTTGTGCACGTTGACCACACATACTGAAATTCTTTGGTCATGGTTAGTGATACATGCCTAGTTTGGTTTGTCACAGTACGTGGTTACCACGCCGTGTCACTACGTATTGAAGGTCTTTGTGCTTTTTAGTTGATAGCTAGTGCCCCCAAACCATTTTCCCCTCCATATGACTATCAGTGACTCATGTTGTGAGTTGTCAACGCTGACCACATGAAGTGAAATTCGTTGGTCATGGTCAGTGACATATGCATACGTTGGCTGGTCACTGTGCATGGTAGCCACGCTGTGCCACTACATATTGAAGGTATTTGTACTTGCTAGTCGATAACTAGTATTCACAAACCATTATCTTCCACCCTGACCATTCGTGACTCGTGTTATGAGTTGTAAAAGTTTACCATACTTAGTGACATTATTTGGTCATGGTCAGTGACATATGCCTACGTTGGTTGGTCATCGTGCATGGTATCCACACTGTGCCACAAGTTATTGAAGGTCCTTGTGCTTGCTAGATGATACATGGTTTTCCCAAATCATTGTCTTCCCCTCTGACCATTTGTGACTCCTATTATGAGTTATCAATGCTGACGACACACAGTGGATTTATTTGGTCAAAGGTAGTACATATGCCTACTTTGGTTGGTCATTGTGCATGGTAGCCACACCGTGCGTTTAGTGATTGAAGGTCGCTGTACTTGCTAGTTGAGAACTGATATTCCCGGACCATTGTTTCCCCCCTCTGACTGTTTGTGACTCGTTTTATGGTTGGTGAATGTTGACCACCCATATTGAAATTCTTTCATCATGGTCGGTGACATATGCCTAGTTTGGTTCTTTTGTGTGCATAGTAGCCACACCGTGCCACTACGTATTGAAGTTCTTTGTCCTTTCTAGTCAATACATATGATTCCCAAACCGTTGTCACTCCCTCTGACCGTTTGTGACTCGTGTTATGAGCTGTCAATGTTGAGCATACATAGTGGACGTCTTCGGTCATAGTCAGTGACGTCTGCATCTTTTGGTTGGTCACTGTGCATACTAGCCACACCGTGCCACTACTTGTTGGAAATCTTTCTACTTGCTAGTTGATAACTAGTGTTCCCAACCCATGGTTTCCCCCACTGACCATTTGTGACTCGTGTTATGAGTTTTCAACGTTGACCACACACTGTGAAATCCGTTTGGTCATGGTTTGTGACATATGCCTACTTTGGTTTGTCACTGTACATGGTTACCACGCCGTGTCATTACGTATCGAAGTTCTTTGTGCTTTCTTGTTGACATCTAGTGTTCCCAAACCATTGTTAGTCCCCTCTGACTATCTGTAACTCGTGTTGTGAGTCGTAAATGTTGACCACATGAAGTGAAATTCTTTGTTCATGGTGAGTGACATACCCTACTGATCTTGATATTCGATTAAAGATATGTTTTTGGTCCTTCTGGCTCAACGATTATTTTTTTCATTGAATTTAATAGGTACCACCTAAATAATTACTTTCCTGACTCGGGTACACAAATTTCATCAAAATCCAAAAAAATGCCTGGAATAAATATCGACGCGATCTCACCTCCCGTCATATCTTCAGGTCTTGACGCGGAAACCATGTTTCCGCGTCAGATCTATCAGTCTCACGCGGCCTGCCACGTCAGCCAAGCCGCGTCAGACTGACGCGCTCTCGAAAACCGGTCATCGGCGACGTTCGAGACCGGTCGTCGTCGATTTTAAGGATCATGCTTTTTCATTCAACGAATTCCAAGGTACCACCTAAGTATTTGTTTTCTCAAAACCCGTGCTTGAAAATAAAGATTCCCTAAATTATGCATTTGAAAAAACGAATATCAAGATCAGTACGGTATGCATACTTTGGTTGGTCACTGTGCATTGAAGCCACACTGTGCCACTACATATTCAAGATATTTGTACTTGCTATTCGATAAATAGTACTCACAAACCATTACCTTCCACCCTGACCATTTGTGACTTGTGTTATGACTTTGCCTGGTATACCACACTTAGTGACATTATTTGGTGATTGTCAGTGACATATGCCTACTTTGGTTGGTCATCTTGCATGGTATCAACACCGTGCCACAACGTATTGAAGCTTCTTGTGCTTGCTATTTCACACCTGGTGTTCCCAAACCATTGTTTCCCCCTCTGACCATTTTTGACTCGTATTATGAGTTGTCAAAGTTGACCATACACAGCGGATTTACTTGGTCAAAGGGAGTACATATGCCTACTTTGGTCGGTCATTGTGCATGGTAGCCACACCGTGCTACTACCGACTGAAGGTCGTTGTACTTGCTAGTTGAGAACTAATATTCCCATAGCATTGTTTCCTCCCCTGACTGGTTGTGACTCCTGTTATGGTTGGTCAATGTTGACCACCCATATTGAAGTTCCTTGGTCATGGTCAGTGACATATGCCTAGATTGGTTGTTTGGTGTGCATACTAGCCACACCATGCAACTACGTATTGAAGTTCTTTGTCCTTTCTAGTCGGTACATAGGGTTATCAAACAATTGTCTTCCCCTCTGACCATCCGTGACTCGTGTTATGAGTTGTCAATGTTGACCACACATAGTGGACGTCTTCGGTCATAGCCAGTGACATATGCATCCGTTGGTCGGTCACTGTGCACGCTAGCCACACCGTGGCACTACTTGTTGAAATCTTTCTACTTGCTAGTTGATAACTAGTGCTCCCAACCTATGGTTTCCCCCTCGGACCATTTGTGAATTGTGTTATGAGTTTTCAACGTTCACCACACACTGTGAAATCCGTTTGGTCATGGTTAGTGACATATGCATACTTTGGTTTGTCCCTGTACATGGTTACCACACCGTGTCACTACGTATTGAATGCCTTTGTGCTTTCTAGTTGATTGACAGTGTTCCCAAGCCATTGTTAGCCCCTCTGAATATCTGTGACTTGCGTTGTGAGCTGTCAACATTGACCACATGAAGTTTGAATTCTTTGGTCATGGTCAGTGACACATGCATACTTTGGTTGGTCATGTTGATATGGTGTGCCCCTTGCCATAAGTGCCGTTGAGTGTAATTCCTGGTTTGACCACTGAGTAGAGGTTGAACACCTGATCTGAATTTAGATTTGGATTCCTTGGATTTTCCCGTGCAGGATCGAGCTTTTAATTGCTCGATTTGAGTGAGTATTCAGAAAGTTAGCCAAGCTCGGAAATCGGGTGTATGGGGGGTGGAATCTGGTACCCGCCATGGGTGGCGGGATAATCCACCGCCAGTGATCCGAGATCATCCCCAATGACCTTCAAATGCACCAGGGCCATAAAGGAATCAACCAGACAATTATCCTTGACCAGGGTGAAATTCTCCTTGACCTCTGGGTGAGGAAAGGCGCTTCGACGGGTCATCGTCGAAGCGCCTCCCGTTGCCTAGCGTGCAAGGCAAGGTGGGCAGCTCCACCAAGGGTTACTTTGACGGCCGTAGCAGGGGCTCTACTGCTTTGTTTTGGACGTGCTTGGATGCGTTTGATAGCTTACATCACAAGCTATAAGGATCTGATGTAATCTCACAATGCTATGTAACAAAAACTTCCTTTCATTCAGATCTACTTAATGCGATGTGTTCTGCCCACTCACATCCGTGATCCTTGTGCTTCACGCTCTTCACCATTGGTGCCCCTTGGCTGCCCCAAACATTGGTAGCGTGCATCAGCAAGAGCTAGGCATCCTTGAGGGTACCTCCATACCCACTATAGCCAAGAAAGGGTTATGGGCCCATGTGCCTAGAAGGACCCTAGCTCTACAACGTTCACGCTACCGCCGCACGCCATGGCACCGACCGAGCAAGAGAGCACTGGCGTCTCCAAGCTCGACGGACTTGGCTTCCACCTTTGGAGGTGGGAGTTTGAGGTCTTCCTTGATGACAAGGGCCTGTTTGAGCTGGTCAAGGGTGAAGGAACTGCCCCTCCGGATACCGCGACCGCGGAGGAAGTGGAAGCGTACAAAAAGCGCAACAAGAAGGTGCTTGCTTTGTTGGTGTATGCGCTTGCTCCGACGCAGCGCTCCCTCCTTCAACGGTGCACAGAGGCCACGGAGGCCTGGAAGAAACTTAGCACCATCTACCAGTCCACCAACCTTGCTAACCAGATCTTTGTCTTCAAAAGGCTCGTCACCCTCCGAGCCAACGAAGGCGACGACATCATGGAGATCCTGCAGCATATCGAGTCCTTTAGTGCCGAGTGCGTAGCCACCGGGTGGAAGGTCAACCCTCAGCTCCAAGCCATGATCCTTCTTCTGGCCTTGCCGGATGGTTGGAGACCCATGATCACCGTCGTTGGTGGCTGGTCCGCCGATGAGCTGAAGTACCCAAAGGTGGCTGAGTACGTCCGCAACGAATGGATGCGGTGCAGTGGGAGAGTGAGTGGGGCGACATTGAGTTCCGTACATGCCGTCCGTCCTCAAGGTGGAGGGGGAGGCAATAAGGGGAAGGGTGCAAATGAGGGCACCAAGAAAGGTGACAAGAAGGGGGAATGCTACAACTGTGGCAAACAGGACCACTACACACGCGCCTGCCCCAACAAGAAGTCGGACCAGCCCAGAAAGGACGGGAAGAAGGACACCCAAGCCATGATGGCAAAGGAGTCTACTAACTTGACAGATCCAGAAGTCACTGTGATCGACTCCGGATCAGGCCGCCACACACAATGCAAATGTGCGGTATTCGTCACATACGGCGCCACGGAGTGGCACATGACAGTAGCCAACGGCAAAACAGAGTTGGCCGCGGGCAAAGGCGATGTTCGCATTGAGTCGGTGGTGAACGGGAAAGCCATTCCATGCACCATCTACGACGTACTCCACATGCCCAACTTTGGGGAAAACCTGCTGTCAGTGAGCCGCCTTACCGACAAGGGGCTTGAGGTGCTCTTGAAGAGGAAGGAGGCCATCATCCGGAAGGAGGGGGACGGCGAGGTAATTGCACGTGGCAAGAGGGAGGAAGACTTGTACCTTCTCCGTACCAAGGTTCTTGCCGATGTGGTGAGGATCGATACCGCCAACCTCGCGACGAAGGATGAAGGAGACCTGAACCTGTTGCATCGCCGGTTGTGCCACAACGCTCCCTCAATGCTGAGGGACATGGAAAAGAAGGAAGTGGTGGGGGGTCTTGAGGTCAAGAGCCTTGACGCAGCCAAGAATGCCGTGTGCGAGCCGTGCGTGGTCCGCAAGGCAACACGGCAGCCGTTCGATGGCAAAGGGACGCGTGCATTGGCAAAGTTGGAGGTGGTCCACACTGACGTGTGTGGACCACTCAAGAGCTCCATTGTGGGCGCTCGCTACTTCGTGACCTTCATTGACGATCACAGCCGCAAGCTCTACCTCTACATCATCAAGAGGAAGAGCGATGTCTTGTCATGCATGCAGGAGTTTGTGGCGGCTGTGGAGCGCCAAACAAAGTTGAAGGTGAAGGCGTTCCGGAGCAACAATGGCGGCAAGTACGAGGGCTGCTCGGCATGGATGAAGAACAAGGGGATCGCATGGCAGAAAACTACGCCACACTCTCTGCAGCAGAATGGCGTCGCTGAGAGGGCAAACCGCACCATCCTCAACATGGTCCGGTTCATGTAGAGTGACGCCAGCCTCGCGCAACAGTACTGGGGCGAGGCAGCACGGACAGCGGCGTACATAATGAACCTGACGCCGACGAAGCCGCTAAAACACGCGGAGTCTAAGGTGTGGAAGACGCCACAAGAAGTGTGGAGCGGGAGGAAGCTAACTGTGGCACACATTTGCACGTTTGGTTTTGTTGCACATGCTATTGTGCAGGCACAAGAGGGGTGGGGCAAGCTGGACCCGCGG
>SZWC01002266.1:128583-140434 GCA_023375785.1 Penium margaritaceum
GGGGGGGGGAGGGGGGGAGGGGCTGCACCATGCAAATGTATTTACATCGTGTTGTGTGCAGGTTTGGATGCAAAATGCAGTGAACACACTTGCATTGTGTGCTATGCAAACAGGAGGAGGGAGGGGAAGGGGGGGGGGGCTGCACCATGAAAATCTGTTGTGTTCTGTATTTACTTGTTGTGTTAACTCGCAGCTCGAGAGGTACGTGAAGAAGTGCAACATGCAGCACGTCGTGGCAACTTTTGCGGATCCCCGTTTCCGACTGCGCTTCTTCGACCGCGTACACAAGCTGATGGGGATAAAGTCCGTAGCTGAGCTGGAGGTGCGCATTGTGGAGGAGCTGCGGCCCTACTTCGTGCGCGCACAGGAGAACAAGGAGCGGGCTGCAGCAGCAGTAGCTGAAGCTGTAGACGAAGCTGCAACTGCAGCAGAAGCGGATGATGAGGTCGACGATGACGATGTCCCCGCTGCCTTGACTCAAGGGAGTTCAGCTCGAGGTCGTGCGAGCACCGCCGCAGCAACTGGTCGCACCAGCAGCTCAGGTGTCCGTGGAAGCACCAGCTCAACTCCAGCGTCAAGCAGCGTGCGCCCTCTACGCAGTGCCTCCAAGGGGAGCAGGGCAAGGCCCCGTCCGGAGAAGCGCCCGAAGAAGAGCATGGTCGACATGGCGCTCGAGGACACGCTGGATGCCCTCTTTGAGGAGCCTGAGTCTGAACCCGCAGAGGTGGCTCCGGACTCTTTGGAGCATGAGGTCGAGGAGTACAAGAAGTTCTCACGGGACGGGAGAAAGTGCAATGTCCTGCACTTTTACAAGGAACACCAAAGCAAGTATCGAACGCTTGCTTTGGTGGCCCTTGACCTCTTTGCTGTGCCAGCTACCTCCACCCCTTGCGAGCGCATGTTCTCTTTGGGTGGATGCGTTGTGACAGACATGTGGCACAGCCTATCAAATGCCACTGTGCAGGATCTCCTCTGTCTGAAGACTTGGATCAATGACCCTACTCTGGTGGACTTCCCGATCGCACCAAACGGCACAGTTGCAAAGGAGCTGCCGCGGGAGGAGAGGAAGGAGAGGCTGCGGAGGAGGGAGGTTCAGAGGGTGGTGTCTCAGGTCAGGAAGGGCCTCGTGCAAGCAGCAACTCTCCCAGATTCAGATGATGGCGTTGAGAGTGTGCCAGATGCCACGGATGCATCAGTTGACGAGGAAGAGGAGGATGAAGAGGAGGATGAGGAGGACGAGGAGGCAGCTGAGGAAGAGGAAGGAGAAGGAGAGGGCGACGATGGTGATGATCAAGATGTCATGGAAATTGGTTAGGTTGCAAGAGTGCAAGTGTTTTCTCGTGCAATAATTTATCTGAGTACAAATTTGCAAGTTTGCACGTTACATTACTTGTCAAACATCCTTTTGCATTCTTCATGTTATGCTCTTTGCTTCCTTTGTCCTGTATTGTGGCATTATGAAGGCTTAGGATCATTGGATGCCAATGTGAGATTCTGCGTAATAATGCATAGGGAAAATAGAAATAAGAGGAACAAGACTTAGGATCATGAATATCAATGTACAATGTCGACCTGTGCAATGGTGTAAGATACAACACATGAGGCTTACACAACATGGACTGAGTTGTAACTTCAGATGCAACAACTGGACTTGGGTACCTTGCCTCAAACCTCCTGCTCGACACAGTCTCGCGATTTGCAAAATCTAGAATGGCGAGTAGGCAGGACATACACTCGCGTGTATACATGTTTCGGACTCGCGAGCCGGTACACACAGGAATTGCGAGTCTTGGACTCACGATTCTTTTGGCTCGACACGCAACTCCGAGTCCATCCCCTTCAGGGGATTGCGAGTCCGAGTCCAAGGCCAGACTCGTGAGTCTCGACCCGGTATCACCCTTATTTGTGACTCGTGTTATGAGTTGTCAAAGTTGACCACACTTAGTGACATTATTTGGTCATGGTCAGTGACATATGCCTACTTTGGTTGGTCATCGTGCATGGTATCCACACCGTGCCACAGCGTATTGAAGCTCCTTGTGCTTGCTATTCGATACTTGGTGATCCCAAACCATTGTTTCCCCCTCTGACCATTTGTAACTCGTATTATGAGTTGTCAACATTAACCACACACGGTGGATTTCTTTGGTCAAAGGCAGTACATATGCCTACTTTGGTCGGTCATCGTGCATGGTAGCCACACCATGCTACTACTGACTGAAGGTCGTTGTACTTGCTAGTTGGTATCTAGTATTCACAAACCATTGTTTTCCCCTCTGCCAATTCGTGACCCATATTATGGGTTGTCAACGTTGACCACACATAGTACAATTATTTGGTCATGGTAAGTGGCACATGCCTAATCTGGTTGGTCATTGTGCATGGTAGCCACACCGTTCCACTACTTGTTAAAAGTATTTGCACTTGCTAGTCAANAAATAACAAAAGGTTTCTCCCTTTGACACCAGGTTGGTTTTTGTTGATTTGTTATGCGTAGGTGCCTTCACTGGAATACTCCCTCCCACCTCTCTAGAGGGATGTTCCGTGGACGGCCTGGAGGACAGATTTGCGACCGCATGATGACACCCCCCTACCCCCTCCCCCCAAGGCTTAGGGTCTAAGGTAGAGGAGAGGTATCACAACACGGCCGCCCCCCCTCCCCAGGTCGCCAGCCTAGTGTATACTACGCGTACGAGGTTTGAAACCCAGGACCTACCGCTCCAGATTCTAACTCTATAAGCACTAAGCCAACTCACATGGTGTTCATATGATGTCCATATGACATTATAAGGTTTCCTATGGGCAATGGACATAGAAAAGGAGGTTTAATGTTAGATGGTAGTTTTCAAAAGTATGAATGATAACAAAGTTAGCTTAATCATCAAAAATTGACGCACACGGAATTTCAATTTTAGCAACTTTGAGCTTGAATAAGCTCTCAACCATTGCTCCGATTGACCAACCGTAAGAAAGAAAGTTGACCACACACAGTGAAACTCTTTTGATGATATTCAGAAACACGAGCATACATTGGTTGGTCATTGTGCATGGTAGCCACACCGTGCTACCACTTATTGAAGGTATTTGTACTAGCTAGTCGATACCGAGAATTCCCAAATAATTGTTTCCCCCTCTGCCCATTTTTGACTTGTATTATGAGGTGTGGACATTGACCACACACACTAAACTTCTTTGGTCATGAGCAGTGATGTATGCCTACTTGGATAGGTCATTGTGCACGGTAGCCAAACCGTGCCAAGACATACGAAAAATCTTTGCACTTGCTAGAAGATACATAGTGTTTTGAAACCATGTTTTTTCCCCTCACCATTTGTGACTCATGTTATGGATTGTGAACGTTGACCACCCATATTGAAATTCTTTTGTCATGGTTAGTGACATGTTCGTAGTCTGGTTTGTCACTGTACGTGGTTACCACGCCGTGTCACTACATAGTGAAGGTCTTTGTGCTTTCTAGTTGATAGCTAGTGTTCCCAAACCATTGTTACCCCCCTCTGACTATCAGTGATTCGTGTTGTGAGATGTCAATGCTGACCACGTTAAGTGAAATTCGTTGGTCATGGTCAGTGATCCATGCATACTTTGGTTGGTCACTGTGCATGGTAGCCACGCTGTGCCATTACATATTGAGAAGGTATTTGTACTTGCTAGTCGATAACTAGTATTCACAAATCACTATAGTCCACCCTGACCATTTGTAACTCGTGTTATGATTTGTCAATGTTTACCACACTTAGTGACATTATTTGGTCATGGTCAGTGACATATGCCTACTTTGGTTAGTCATCGTGCATGGTATCCACACCGTGCCACAACTTTTTGAAGGTCCTTGTGATTTCTAGTTGATACCCGGTGTTCCCAACCCATTGTCTCCCCCTCTGACCATTTGTGACTCCTATTGTGAGTTGTCAACGCTGACCACACACAGCGGATTTCTCTAGTCAAAGGTAGTACATATGCCTACTTTGGTTGGTCATTGTGCATGGTAGCCACACCGTGCTTATACTTATTGAAGGTCGCTGTACTTGCTAATTGAGAGCTGATATTCACATACCATTGTTTCCCCCTCTGACCGTTTGTGACTCGTGTTATGGTTGGTGAATATTGACCACCCATATTGGAATTCTTTCATCATGATCGGTGACATATGCCTAGTTTGGTTGTTTGGTGTGCATAGTAGCCACACTGTGCCACTACGTATTGAAGTTATTCGTCATTTCTAGTCAATACATAGGGTTTCCAAACCATTGTCTCTCCCTCTGACCATTTGTGACTCGTGTTATGAGTTGTCAATGTTGACCATACACAGTGGACTTATTCAGTCATAGTCAGTGACGTGTGCATCCTTCGGTTGGTCACTGTCATAACTTGTGTTCCCAACCCATGGTTCCCCCCATTGACCATTTGTGACTCCCTTTGTGAGTTTTCAACGTTGACCACACACTGTGAAATCCGTTTGGTCATGGTTTGTGACATTTGCCTACTTTGGTTTGTTACCGTACATGGTTACCACGCCGTGTCGTTACGTATCGAAGGTCTCTGTGCTTTCTTGTTGACAGCTAGTGTTCCCAAACCATTGTTAGCCCCCTCTGAATATCTTTGACTCGTGTTGTGAGTTGTAAATGTTGACCATATGAAGTGAAATTCTTTGTTCATGGTCAGTGACATATGCATACTTTGGTTGGTCACTGTGCATTGTAGCCACACTGTGCTAGTACATATTGTAGGTATTTGTACTTGCTAGTTGATAACAAGTATTCACAAACCATTATCTTCCACCCTGACCATTTGTGACCCGTGTTATGTGTTGTAAACGTTTACCACACATGGTGACATTCTTTGGTCATGGTCAGTGACATATGTATACCTTGGTTGCTCATCGTGCATGGTATCCACACCGTGCAACAGTGTATTATAGCTCCTTGTGCTTGCTATTTGATACTTGGTGTTCCCAAACCATTGTTTCCCCCTTTGACCATCTGTGACTCGTATTATGAGTTGTCGACGTTGACCAGACACAACGGATTTCTTTCATCAAAGGTAGTACATATGCCTACTTTTGTCGGCCATTGTGCATTGTAGCCACAACGTGCTACTACTGACTGAAGGTCGTTGTACTTGCTAGTTGAGAACTGGTATTCCCAACCCATTATTTTCTCCCCTGACCGTTTGTGACTTGTGTTATGGTTGGTCAACGTTGACTACCCATATTGAAATTCTCTAGTCATGGTCAGTGACATATGCCTAGTTTGGATGTTTGGTGTGCATATTAGCAACACCGTGCCACTACGTATTGAAGTTATTTGGCCTTTCTAGGCCATGCATAGGGTTCCCAAACAACTGTCTCTCCCTCTGACCATTTGTGACTAGTGTTATGAGTTGTCAATGTTGACCACACACAGTGGACTTCTTCGGTCACAGTCAGTGACATGTTCATCCTTTGATTGTTCATTGTGCATGCTAGCCACACCGTGCCACTACTTGTTGAAGTTATTCGCACTTGCTAGTTGATAACTAGTGTTCCTAGCCCGTTTTGCCCCCTCTGACCAACTGTGACTCGTGTGATGAGTTTTCAACGTTGACCACACACTCTGAAACTCGTTTGGTCATAGTTAGTGACATATGCCTACTTTGGTTTGTCACTGTACATGGTTACCACGCCGTGTCACTACGTATTGAAGGTATTTCTGCTTTCTAGTCAATAGCCAGTGTTCCCAAACCAATGTTACCCCCCTTTGACTATATGTGACTCATGTTGTGAGTTTTCAATGCTGACCACATGAAGTGAGATTCGTTGGTCATGGTCAATGACACATGCATACTTTGGTTGGTCACTATACATGGTAGCCACGCTGTGCAACTACATATTGAAGGTATTTGTACTTGCTACTTGATAACTAGTATTCACAAACCACTGTCTTCCACTCTGACCATTTGTGACTCGTGTTATGAATTGTCAAAGTTTACCACACTTAGTGACATTATTTGGTCATGGTCAGTGACATATGCCTACTTTAGTTGGTCATTGTGCATGGTATCCACACCGTGCCACAACGTATTGAAGGTCCTTGTGCTTGCTAGTTAATACCTGGTGTTCCCAAACCATTGTCTCCCCATCTCACCATTTCTGACTCCTATTATGAGTTGTCAACGTTGACCACACACAGCGGATCTCTTTGGTCAAAGGCAGTACATATGCCTACTTTGGTCGGTCATTGTGCATGGTAGCTACACGGTCCTTATACTGATTGAAGGTCTCGGTACTTGCTAGTTGGGAACTGATATTTCCAAACCATTGTTTCCGCCTCTGACCATTTGTGACTCGTGTTATGGTTGGTGAATGTTGACCACCCATATTGAAATTATTTGGTCATGGTCAGTGACATATGCCTAGTTTTGTTGTTTGGTGTTCACAGTAGCCACACCGCGCCACTACGTATTGACCTTTTCTTGGTCACTGTGTCACTAGCCACACCCTGCTACTACTTGGTACAAATATTTCTACTTGCTAGTTGATAACTAGTGTTCCCAACCCATGGTTTCCCCCAGAGACCATTTTTGACTCGTGTTATGAGTTATCAACATTGACCACACACTGTGAAATCCGTTTCGTCATGGTTAGTGACATAAGCCTACTTTTCTTTGTCACTATACATGGTTACCACGCTGTGTCACTACATATTAAATATGTTAGTGTTTTCTAGTTAATAGCTAGTGTTCCCAAACCATTGGTACCCCCCTTTGACTATCTGTGACTCGTGTTGTGAGTTGTCAACGTTGACCACGTGAAGTAAAATCAGTTGGTCATGGTCATTGACATATGCATCCTTTGGTTGGTCACTGTGCATGGTAGCCACGCTGTGTAAGGCTGCACACCAAATCCTAGGATTCATGAATAAGATTCGTGAATCCGGATCCGGATCCGGATTCGGGGATCCGAATCCTTCACTAGGATTCGATTCGGGATTCGGGGATCTTTTTTGTACAAGTTTCGACTTGGAAAACATGTTTTTTCTGTGGCAAACAAGAAGAGTTTTTCGCATAACCTGTAGGATTCGGAAAAGATTCGTGAATCCTTAGGATTCGCGAATCCAGATTCAGATTCGTGAATCGAAGCCAGACTTGGATTCGGATTCGTGAATCCGAATCCAATCTTGGATTCGGGAATCTTACCCGGTGTGCACCCTTAACGCTGTGCCACAACATATTGTATGTATTTGTACTTGCTACTCGATAACTTGTATTCACAAACCATTGTCTTCCACTCTGACCATTTTCGACTCGTGTTCTGAGCTGTCAAAATTCACCACACTTAGTGACACTATTTGGTCATGGTCAGTGACATATGCCTACTTTGTGTGGTCATCGTGCATGGTATCCACACCGTGCCACAACGTATTGAAGCTCCTTGTGCTTGCTAGTTGATACTTGTTGTTTCCAAACCATTGTTCCCCCCTCTGACGATCTGTGACTCGTATTATGAGTTGTCAACGTTGACCACACACGGTGGATTTCTTTGGTAAAAGGCAGTACATATACCTACTTTGTTCGGTCATTGTTCATGGTAGCAACACCGTGCTACTACTGACTGAATTTCATTGTACTTGCTAGTTGATAACCGATATTCCCATGGAATTGTTTCTTCCCCTGACCGTTTGTGGCTCGTGTTATGGTTGGTCAACGTTGACGACCAATATTGAAATTTTCTGGTCATGGTCAGTGACATATTCCTAGTTTGGTTGTTTGGTGTGCATACTAGCCACACCGTGCCACTACGTTTTGAAGTTCTTTCTCCTTTCTACTTGATACATAGGGTTCCCCGACCATTGTCTCTCCCTCTGACCATTTGTGACTCGTGTTATGAGTTGTCAATGTTGACCACACATAGTGGACTTCTTCGGTCATAGTCAGTGACATATGCATCCTTTGGTTGGTCACTGTGCACGCCAGCCACACTGTGCCACTACTTGTTGGAAATCTTTCTACTTGCTAGATGATAACTAGTGTTCCCAACCCATGGTTTCCCCCCCACAAACCATTTGTGACTCGTGTTATGAGTTTTCAACGTTGACCTCACACTGTGAAATCCGTTTGGTCATGGGTAGTGACATATGCTTACTTTGGTTTGTCCCTATACATGGTTACCACGCCGTGTCACTACGTATCGAAGGTCTTTGTACTTTCTTGTTCACAGCTAGTGTTCCCAAATCATTGTGAGCCTCCTCTGATTATATGTGACTCGTGTGGTGAGTTGTAAATATTGACCACAAGAAGTGAAATTTTTTGTTCATGGTCAGTGACATATGCATACTTTGGTTAGTTACTGTGCATTGTAGCCACACTGTGCCACTACATATTGAAGGTATTTGTACTTGCTAGTCAATAACTAGTATTCACAAACCATTATCTTCCACCCTGACCAATTGTGACTCATGTTATGAGTTGTCAAAGTTTACCACACTTAGTGACATTATTTGGTCATGGTCAGTGACATGCCTACTTTGGTTGGTGATGGTGCATGGTATCCACACTGTGCCACGATATATTGAAGCTCCTTGTGTTTGCTAATTGATACCTGGTGTTTCCAAACCATTGTTTCCCCCTCTGACCATTTGTGACTCGTATTATGAGTTGTCAACGTTGACCAGACACAGCAGATTTCTTTGGTCAAAGGTAGTATATATGCCTTCTTTGGTCGGTCATTGTGCATGGTAGCCACAACGTGCTACTACTTAGTGAAGGTTGTTTTACTTGCTAGTTGGTATTTAGTATTCCCAAACCATTATTTCCCCCTCTGACAATTCGTGACACATACTATGGGCTGTCAACGTTGACCACACATAGTAAAATCATTTGGTCTTGGTAAGTGGCACATGCCTAATCTGGTTTGTCATTGTGCATGGTAGCCACGTCTTTCCACTACTTGTTAAAAATCTTTGTACTTGGTAGTCAATAAATAGCGAAATGTTTCTCCCTTTGACACTAGGTCGGTTTTTGTTTATTTGTTACGTGTAGGTGCCTTCACTGGAATACTCCCTCCCACCCCCGTAGAGGGATGTTCCGTGGATGACCTGGAGGACAGATTTGCAACCGCATTGTTATACCCCCCTACCCCCCACGGCTTGGGCTCGAAGGTAGAGTTGAGGTTGTCAGAATAATGCAGGTGCCGCCGTGGAGTAGGCGCGGTCACATGGACGAGCGTTCCAATAGTGGACAGAAGCACGAGCAGAAGCAAAGCAATAATCAGGATAAGAGGAGGAAGCGGAAGCAAATGACGACGCAAGGTGATGAGGAAAGACCTGGGCGCAGCACCGAAGGTGCAGGTGCTGAGATCTTGTTAAGAAGGGAGTGGACGCAGCACTTTGTGGGAAGGGCAGAAGCTTCCTTGAAGGTGCGGGCATTGTTGACGTACGAGTGACGTTTGACAGAGAGAAGAGGGCGGAGTGCGGGAGCACGGGCGCTGAGCTGAGATTGAGGGCAAAGGGACTGGAGGCGGCCCAAAGGGCGAGCCTGAAGGAGAGTCCAATTGACTGATTATAGACTGGAGTTCAAGCAATACAAATAGGAAACGTCTATCGTAGCGCGCTTGGTCGAGCGAGCATATGGGTGGCGGCTCGGGCAAGTGAGAGAGCAAGAAGCGCCTCGAGACCACGATTCGGCTTTGTTAGCCGTACGCATGGGGGAGTGGTGAGTGCAGGCGCGATCTTCGCAGGTGCGTTTTGCATGGGCCGTTGAGGTGCGAGGCCGTTGGTTTTGGTTTTGGCGAGGCTCGCACATTTGTCGGTCGTGAGACCGTTCGGATATTGATCACGTGATTCCGGAGATGAACCTGCATTGTCACACTTTGTTTTCTTTGTGGCTGCACCCCTTGAAGTGATCTCCGAGATAATATCTGACACCCTCCTTAGATCGGGATATGGGTGCAAGTCTTGAATGGTAGGCATGTGAATCCTGCTTCTGTGGGAGTGCAGCGCAGAGAGAGCTTGGGATGTTTTGGAGGTGGTTGGCGCCTCAGTACCAGGTTGTAGAGGGAGGAGAGAAAACCTGGGTGATGCAGTAGTTTTTGGGTGGAGTCAGTGAGTGAAGTGGCCGAGGAATTGTCAGTGAGGGGGAAGGTACAATTTGTCGGTGGTGTAGAGGGAAGTTCAGTTGAGTTGCAGTGAGGTAGTGTGGGCTTGCAGTGGGAAGTAGACTGGTTCCGATCACACACCTATACATTTCTCGGACTCGGGTCGTACTTGGATCTTCGCGGATTGTGAGCAGTGACAACCATGCAGAGGCATGCAGCCCAGATTTGTGAGGTTATGTGATGCGTTTTCATGAAGCAGTCTGCTTCCTACAGTAGGCGATTGATGAGAAACTTGGCGTGGACGGGAGCTGCGGTTAGCAGTGTTCTGGAATCATGCACTAACTTGTAAGAAAGGTGTGAAGAGGTGCATAAGCAGTGTTGGAGAGAATGAGGCGAGGTGGTCGGTCAAAGTGCTTGGTCTGTTGCTTCAGCGAGTCCGTAAGTGCAGGGACAGCCCCATTCAATGTGCGAAGGGAGAGGATAGTGCAGTGCTGTGAGTATTATTGGATTGAAGAGGAAGTGGCTGTGACGGGCAGTGGAGTATGTAGATGGAGGCTGGATGAGGGCAATGTGTAGGGAGTCAAAGCTGCACAGATAGGGGTGAGAAGAGAGAGGAGGAGAGGAGGACACGGTGTACATCTCAAGACCATAATCCTCAGATCCCATCTCAGTCACAGGCTCGACTACTCCTAACATGACAGCATTGTTAGGAGTAGGATTCACAGCAGCCGGAATGGCAGGAGATGATGAGGTTTCCATGTTGTTGGCTGGGGTTGAATGCCAGCTTGAACTTCCCATCCGGTTGTAGTTGCATTGACGACGCTCCTTTGCCCAGTTGGGTTGCTCGCCATAAGACTTGCCAGGGTTCACATGTAGCCACTCGTCGGTAGTGCAATGATTGCTGACATGAGGCGGTGGTTGCGACGGTCAGACTTGGTTCCTTTGAACGGACCGTGGCGGATGGTGTACAAGCAGGCAGGGAGGCGGTTGAACATGCGGTTGTCAGCAGTGGCGGCCATGGTTTCAAAGAAGTTGGTGGCAATGGTGGTTTTGCGTGCTTGCTTAGCGACATGGTCCTATTCTGCTGCCATGAGCCTGGGCCTGATGACAACGATGGACAGTCGGTCAACAGGCACCTATAGTAAGATTTGACGGATGATATCATACTGACCAGGGAGGCCGGAGATGATGCCGGTGCAGACGACAGCAGGATGAAGATCAATTTCATCTCTTTGAGGTCGCGAGCGATGGTGGTGACGGCAGCAATGTAACTGCCCATGTTGGTGTGGGCGACAAAGGGCGTAGAGAAGAGTGACATGATCTTCATTCCTCAGGCGGTGGAGGTGTTGTTGCTGACGTGATCTTTGAGGGCTTTCCACACTTCGTGAGTCTTGCAGCCAAGAGTGCGGATGTCTTCATGCAGCTCAGGAGAGGAGTTGGTCATGATCGTCATGAGGGCGGTACTGCTTGCAACTTCCGAGGAGGCATGGCTGATGGTGGTAGTATGGGCAACGGGAACAGAGGAGGAAGAGGCATTTGAAGGAGCGGGGTGAGACACAGATCCACGGGAGGGGTCTCCACCGGGAGTGGTTGATGCAGTTGTAGTTGAGGAGGAGGAAGTGGCGTCAAGAGGTTCTATCCCACTGTCCGTGTTAGTGATCAGATGACTGAGGGTGACTCCCTCAACCTTCTGTGTTCCAAAGAAAAGTGACACTGAGTAGCTCCATAGCTTGTAGTTGCTGGTCCCATCCGGCTTTACAG
>SZWC01002266.1:140455-150752 GCA_023375785.1 Penium margaritaceum
TAGTTGAGGAGGAGGAAGTGGCGTCAAGAGGTTCTATCCCACTGTCCGTGTTAGTGATCAGATGACTGAGGGTGACTCCCTCAACCTTCTGTGTTCCAAAGAAAAGTGACACTGAGTAGCTCCATAGCTTGTAGTTGCTGGTCCCATCCGGCTTTACAGTGAGGTTGAGAACACCAGTCAGAGTGAGGGAAGATGCCATGATGGAGTTGATGGTGAGGCGGCGGAAAGAGGTGGAAATCTGGCAGTGCGGGATATCTTTTCTCAAAACAATGTTAAAGTGCTTGATGATGATTTTGCTGCGGCAATGAGAGTGCGCGGATGACTTTTGATCAAAGTGAAGAGCAAAACCATGGTGTTGGTGAAGATGAGTTCGACGGCGGAAATGCTGCAGCAGAGGAAGATGGGAATGGGTGCAGGGGCAGAACCACGTGCACTGGCGGCGGAGATGATAAATGAGTGGAAGTTGCTTGCTGATGTGATGGAGTGAGCGCAAGGGCAGAACCTTGTGTGCGCAATTACCAAGAGGAAGTGGGATGGTGCTGCCACGACACCTTAGTCAGAAGAAGCGCTGCCACTGTAGTTAATCTGGCCACCACAGTTCATCAAGGCGGGGAAGTCCGATGGAAGTAGAAGTGGGTGCGGCCGACGGCGGCAAGCACGAAAGGGCCAGGAGTGTTACTTGCGCTCTGATACCATGTCAAAATAATGTAGGTGCTGCCGTGGAGTAGGCGTGGTCACAGGAACGAGCGTTCCAATAGTGGACAGCAGCACGAGCAGAAGCAAAGCGGTAATGACGATAAGAGGAGGAAGCAGAAGCAAATGACGACGCAAGGTGACGAGGAAAGACCTGGGCGCAGCACAGAAGGTGCGGGTGCTGAGATCTTGTTAAGAACGGTAGAAGCTTCCTTTATGAGAACAGCAGAAGCTTCCTTGAAGGTGCGGGCGTTGCTGACGTATGAGTGACGTTTGACAGAGAGAAGAGGGCGCAGTGCGGGAGCACGGGCGTTGAGCTGAGATTGAGGGCAAAGGGACTGGAGGCGGCCCAAAGGGCAAGCCTGAAGGAGAATCCAGTGGATTGATTATAGACTGGAGTTCAAGCAATAAAAATATGAAATGTCTACCCTAGCGCGCTCTGTCGACCAAGCATAGAGGTGGCGGCTCGGGCAAGTGAGAGAGCAAAAAGCGCCTCGAGACCACGATTCGGCTTTGCTAGCCGTACGCACGGGGGAGTGGTGAGTGCAGGCACGATCTTCGCAGGTGCGTTTTGCATGGGCCGTTCAGGTGCGAGGGTGTTGGTTTTGGTTTTGGGGAGGCTCGCACATTTGGCAGTCGTGAGACCGTTCGGATGTTGATCGCGTGATTCCGGAGATGAACCTGCATTGTCACTGTTTATTTTCTCAGTGGCTGCACCCCTTGAAGCGATCTCCGAGATAATATCCGACAGAGGTATCACAACACCCCCCCCCAGGTCGCGAGCCTATTCTACATTGCGCGTAGGAGGATTCAAACCCAGGACCTACCGCTCCAGAATCTGACTCTACAAGCACTAAGCCAACTCACATGGTGTTCATATGATATCCAAATGACATTATAAGGGTTCCTATGTGTAAAGGGCATAAAAAGGGGGGTGTAAGATTAGAAGGTAGTTTTCAAACGTATGAATGATAACAAAGTTAGTTTAATCATAAAAATTTGACGCTGATAGAATTACAAATTTTGCAACTTCGAGTTTGAATAGCCTCTCAACCATGGCTCCGCATGACCAGTCGTAAGAATGAAAGCTGAATACACACAATGAAACTATTTTTATGGTATGAAGTGATACAAGCATACTTTGGTTGGTCATTGTGCATGGTAGCCACACCGTGCCACCACCTATCGAAGGTCTTTGTACTTGCTAGTCAATACCGAGTATTCCCAAACCATTGTTTCTCCCTCTGCCCATTTCTCCCTTGTATTATGAGTTGTGAACATTACCACACACACTAAACGACTTTGGTCATGAGCAGTGATGTATGCCTACTTGGACAGGTAATTGTGCACGGTAGCCACACCGTGCCAATACATACAAAAAATCTTTGCACTTGCTAGAAGATACATAGTGTGTTAAACCATGTTTTCCTTCTCTGACCATTTGTGACTCATGTTATGGGTTGTGGACGTTGACCACCCATATTGAAATTCTTTGCTCATGGTTAGTGACATATGCCTAGTTTGGTTTATCACTGTACATGTTTACCACGCCGCGTCACTATGTATTGAAGGTCTTTGTGCATTCTACTTGATAGACAGTGTTACCCCCCTTTGACTATCAGTGACTCGTGTTGTGAGTTGTCAATGCTGACCACATGAAGTGAAATTTGTTGGTCATGGTCAGTGACATATGCATACTTTGGTTGGTCACTGTGCATGGTAGCCAAGCTGTGCCACTACATATTGAAGGTAGTTGTACGTGCTAGTCGATAACAAGTATTCACAAACCATTATCTTCCACCCTGACCATTTTGGACTCGTGTTATGATTTGTCAATGTTTACCACACCTAGTGACATTATTTGGTCATGGTCAGTGACATATGCCTACTTTGGTTGGTCATCGTGCATGGTATCCCCACCGTGCCACAACTTATTGAAGGTCCTTGTGCTCGCTAGTTGATACCTGGTGTTCCCAAACCATTGTCCCCCCCTCTGACCATTTGTGACTCCTATGATGAGTTGTCAACGCTAACCACACACAGCGGGTTTTTTCGGTCAAAGGTAGTACATATGCCTACTTGTGTTGGTCATTGTGCATAGTAGCCACACCGTGCTTATTCTGATTGAAGGACGCTGTACTTGCTAGTTGAGAACAGTTATTAACAGACCATTGTTTTCCCCTCTGACGGTTTGAGACTCGTGTTATGATTGGTGAATGTTGACCACCAGTATTGAAATTCTTTCATCATGGTCGGTGACATATGCCTAGTTTGGTTGTTTGGTGTGCATAGTAGCCACACCGTGCCACTACGTATTGAAGTTCTTTGTCCTTTCCAGTCAATAAATTGGGTTCCCAAACCAATGTCTCTCCCTCTGACCATTTGTGACTCGTGTTATGAGTTGTCAATGTTGACCATACATAGTGGACTTCTTCGGACATAGTCAGTGACGTGTGCATCCTTTGGTTGGTCACTGTGCAGGCTAGCCACACCGTGCCACTACTTGTTGAGAATATTTCTACTTGCTAGTTGATAAACAGTGTTTTCAGCCCATGGTTTCCCCCACTGACCATTTGTGACTCGTGTTATGAGTTTTCAACGTTGACCACACATTGAAATGCGTTTGGTCATGGTTTGTGACATATGCCTACTTTGGTTTGTCACTGTACATGGTTACCACGCCGTGTCATTACGCATCAAAGGTATTTGTGCTTTCTTGTTGACAGCTAGTGTTCCCAAACCATTGGAACCCCCTCTGACTAGATGTGACTCATGTTGTGAGTTGTAAATGTTGACCAAATGAAGTGAAATTATTTGTTCATGGTCAGTGACATATGCATACTTTGGTTGGTCAGTGTGCATTGTAGCCACACTGTGCCACTACATATTGAGGGTATTTGTACTTGCTAGTCAATAACTAGTGTTCACAAACTATTATATTCCACCCTGACCATTTCTGGCTCGTGTTATGCGTTGTCAAGGTTTACCACACCTCGTGACATTTTTTAGCCATGGTCTCTGTCAGATGCCTCGTTTTGTTGGTCATAGTGCATGGTATCCACACCATGCCACAACGTATTGAAGCTCCTTGTGCTTACTATTTTATACTTGGTGTTCCCAAACCATTGTTTCCCCCTCTTACCATTTGTGACTTGTATCATGAGTTGTCAACGTTGACCACACACGGTGGATTTCTTTGGTCAAAGGCAGTACATAAGCCTACTTTGGTCGGTCATTCTGCATTGTAGCTACACTGTGCTACTACTGACTGAATGTCATTGTACTTGCTAGTTGGTATCCAGTATTCCCAAACCATTGTTTCCCCATCTCACAATTCGTGACCCATATTATGAGTTGTCAACGTTGACCACGCTTAGTAAAAATATTTGGTCATGGTAAGTGGTACATGCCTAATCTGGTTGGTCATTGTGCATGGTTGCCACACCGTTCCACTACTTGTTGAAAGTCTTTGTACTTGCTAGTCAATAAATAGCAATAGGTTTCTCCCCTTGACACCAGGTTGGTTTTTGTTGATTTGATACGCATATGTGCCTTCACTGGAATACTCCCTCCGACTCCCCTACAGGGATGTTACGTGGACGACCTGGAGGACAGATTTGCAACCGCATTATGACATCCTCCTATCCCCTCCACCCCCCCACGGTTTAGGCTCGAAGGTAGAGTTGATGTATCACAACACGGCCGCTCCCCCTCCCCCCCCATGTCGCCAGCCTATTCTATATTACGCGTACAGTGATTCAAATTCAGGAACTACCGCTCCAGAATGTAATTATATAAGAACTAAACCAACTCACATGGTATTCATATGATGTCCAAATGACATTATAATGGTTCCTATGGGTAAAGGGCATTAAACAAGGGGGTGTAATATTAGAGGATTGTTTTCAAAGGTATGAATGATAACAAAGTTAGTATAGTCATAAAAAATTGACGCTGACGAGATTTCAAATTTTGCAACTTCGAGCTTGAATAACCCCTCAACCATTGCTCCGATTGATTAGTAGTAAGAAGGAAAGTTGAGTACACACAGGGAAACTGTTTATATGATATTCAGTGACGCAAGCATACTTTGGTTGGTCATTGTGCATGGTAGCAACACCGTGCCACCACTTATCGAAGGTCTTTGTACTTGATAGTGGATACCGAGTATTCCCAAACCATTTTTTCTCCCTCTGCCCATTTTTGACTTGTTTTATGTGTTGCGAACGTTGACCATACACACTGAACTTCTTTGGTCATGAGCAATGATGTATGCCTACTTGGGTAGGTCATTGTGCACGGTAGCCACACTTAGCCAATACATACAAAAAATATTTGTACATGCTAGAAGATACATAGTGTTTTGAAACCATGTTTCCACCCTCTGACCATTTGTGACTCATGTCATGGGTTGTGAACGTTGACCACCCATATTAAAATTCTTTGGTCATGGTTAGTGACATACACCTAGTTTGGTTTGTCACTGTACATGGCTACCACGCCGTGTCACTACGTATTGAAGGTCTTTGTGCTTTCTAGTTGATAGCTAGTGTTCCCAACCCATTGTTACCCCCCTCTGACTATCAGTGACTTGTGTTGTGAGTTGTCAACGCTGACCACGTGAAGTAAAATTCGTTGGTCATGGTCAGTGATATATGCATACTCTGGTTGGACAATGTGCATGGTAGCCACGTTGTCCCACTACATATTGAAGGTATTTGTACTTGCTAGTCGATAACAAGTATTCACAAACCATTATCTTCCACCCTGATCATTTTTGACTCGTGTTATTAGTTGTCAGAGGTTACCACACTTAGTGAGACTAGTTGGTCATGGTCAGTGACATATGCCTACTTTGGTTGGTCATCGTGCATGGTATCTACAACGTGCAACAACTAATTGAAGGTCCGTGTGCTTGCTAGTTGATACCTGGTGTTCCCAAACCATTTTCTCCCCCTCTGACCATTTGTGACTCCTATAATGAGTTGTCAACGCTTACCACATACAGTGGATTTCTTTGGTCAAAGGTAGTTCATATGCCTACTTTGGTCGGTTATTGTGCATGGTAGCCACACCGTGCTTATACTGATTGAAGGTCAGTGTACTTGCTAGTTGAGGAGGGATATTCACAGACCATTGTTTCCCCCTCTGACCGTTTGTGATTAGTGTTATGGTTGGTGAATTTTGACGATCCATATTGAAATTCTTTCATCATGGTTGGTGACATATGCCTAGTTTGGTTGTTTGGTGTGCATAGTAGCCACACCGTGCCTCTACGTATTGAATTTCTTTGTCCTTTCTAGTCGATACATGGGGTTCCCAAACCATTCTCTCTCCCTCTGACCATTTGTGACTTGTGTTATGAGTTGTCAATGTTGACCATACATTGTGGACTTCTTCAGTCATAGTCAGTGACGTGTGCATCATTTGGTTAGTCACTGTGCACGCTATCCACACCGTGCCACTACTCGTTGAAAATCTTTCTACTTTCTAGTTGATATCTAGTGTTCCCAACCCATGGTTTCCCCCACTGACCATTTGTGACTCGTGTTATGAGTTTTCAACGTTGACCACACACTGTGAAATCCGTTTGGTCATGGTTTGTGACATATGCCTACTTTGGTTTATCACTGTACATGTTTACCACGTTGTGTCATTACGTATCAAAGTTCTTTGTGCTTTCTTGTTGACAGCTAGTGTTCCCAAACAGATCTTAGCCCCCTCTGACTATCTGTGACTCGTGTTGTGAGTTGTAAATGTTGACCACATGAAGTGAAATTCTTTGTTCATGGTCAGTGACATATGCATACTTGGTCACTGTGCATTGTAGCCACGATGTGCCACTACATATTGAAGGCATTTGTACTTGCTAGTCGATAACTAGTATTCACAAACCATTATCTTTCACCCTGACCATTTGTCACTCGTGTTATGAGTTGTCAAAGTTTACCACACTTAGTGACATTATTTGGTCATGGTCAGTGACATATGCCTACTTTGGTTGGTCATTGTTCATGGTATCCACACCGTGCCACAACGTATTGAAGCTCCTTGTGCTTGCTATTTGATACTTGGTGTTCCCAAACCATTGTTTTGCCCTCTGACCAGTTGTGACTCGTATTATAAGTTGTCAACGTTGACCACACACAGTGGATTTCTTTGGTCAAAGGCAGTCCATGTTCCTACTTTTGTCGGTCATTGTGCTTGGTAGCCACACCGTGCTACTATTAACTGAATGCCGTTGTACTTGCTAGTTGGTATCTAGTATTCCCAAACCATGGTTACCCCCTCTGGCACTTGGTGACCCATATTATGGGTTGTCAACGTTGACCACACATAGTAAAATTATTTAGTCATGGTGAGTGGCACTTGCCTAATCTGGCTGGTCATTGTGCATGGTAGCCACACCGTTCCACTAGTTGTTGAAAGTCTTTGTACTTGCTTGTCAAGAAATAGCAAAAGGTTTCTCCCTTTGACACCAGGTCGGTTTTTGTTGATTTTTTATTCGTAGGTGCCTTCAGTGGAATACTCCCTCCCACCCCCCTAAAGGGATGTTCCGTGGACGACCTGGAGGACAGATTTGCGACCGCATTATGACACCCCCCTTAACCCCCTCCCCCCCCCTCCACGGCTTAGGCTCAAAGGTAGAGGTCAGGTATAACAACACGGCCACCCCTCCCCCCAGGTCGCGAGCCTATTCTATATTGCGTGTACGAGGACTCAAACCCAGGACCTACCGCTCCAGAATCTAACTCTATAAGCACTAAGCCAACTCACATGGTGTTCATACGATGTCCAAATGACATTATAAGGGTTCCTATGGGTAAAGGGCATAAAACAAGGGGGGTGTAAGATTAGAGGGTAGTTTTCAAAAGCATGAATGATAACAAAGTTAGTTTAATCATAAAAAATTGACGCAGATGGAATTCCAAACTTTGCAACTTTGAGCTTGAATAACCTCTGAACCATTGCTCCGATTGACAAGCCGTATGAATGAAAGTTTACTACACACATGACATTCAGTGAAACAAGCATACTTTGGTTGGTCATTGTGCATGGTATCCACACCATGCCACCACTTATCAAAGGTCTTTGTACTTGCTAGTCGATACCGAGTACTCCCAATTCATTGATTCTCCCTCTACCCATGTTGGACTTGTAATATGAGTTATGAACGTTGACCACACACACATAACTTCTTTGTTCATGAGCAGTGATGTATGCCTACTTGGATAGGTCACTATGCACGGTAGCCACACTGTGCCAATACTTACAAAAAAGCTGTGTACTCGATAGAAGATACATAGTGTTTTGAAACAATGTTTTTTCCCTCTGACCATTTGTGACTAATGTTATGGGTTGTGAAGGTTGACCACCCATGTTGAAATTATTTGGTCATGGTTACAGACATATGCCTAGTTTGGTTTGTCACTATACGTGGTTACCACGCCGTGTCACTATGTATTGAAGGTCTTTGTGCTTTCTAGTTGATAGCTAGTGTTCCCAACCCATTGTTACCCCCCCTCTGACTATCAGTGACTCGTGTTATGAGTTGTCAACGCTGACCACATGAAGAGAAATTCGTTGGTCATGGTCAGTGACATATGCATACTTTGGTTGGTCACTGTGCATGGTAGTCACGCTGTGCCACTACATATTGAAGGTATTTGTACTTGCTAGTCGATAACTAGTATTCACAAACCATGATCTTCCACCCTGACCATTTGTGACTCGTGTTATGAGTTGTCAACGCTGACCACATGAAGAGAAATTCGTTGGTCATGGTCAGTGACATATGCATACTTTGGTTGGTCACTGTGCATGGTAGTCACGCTGTGCCACTACATATTGAAGGTATTTGTACTTGCTAGTCGATAACTAGTATTCACAAACCATTGTCTTCCACTCTGACCATTTGTGACTTGTGTTATGAGTTGTCAAAGTTTATCACACTAAGGGACATTATTTGGTCATGGTCACTGGCATATGCCTAGTTTGGTTGGTCATCGTGCATGATATCCACACCGTGCCACAACTCATTGAAGGTCCTTGTGCTTGCTACTTGATACCTGGTGTTCCCAAACCATTTTCTCCCCCTCTGACCATTTGTGACTCCTTTTATGAGTTGTCAACGCTGACCACACACAACGGATTTCTTTGGTCAAAGGTAGGACATATGCCTACTTTGGTCGGTCATTGTGCATGGTAGCCACACCGTGCTTATATTGATTGAAGGTACCTGTACTTGCTAGTTGATAACTGATATTCATAGACCATTGTTTCCCCCTGTGATCGTTTGTGACTCGTGTTATGACTGGTGAATGTTGACCACCCATATTGAAATTCTTTCATCGTGGTCAGTGACATATGCCTTGATTGGTTGTTTGGTGTGTATAGTAGCCACACCGTGCCAATACGTATTGAAGTTCTTTGTCCTTTCTAGTTGGTACATATGGTTCCCAAACCATTGTCTCTCCCTCTGACCATTTGTAACTCATGTTATGGGTTGTCAATGTTGACCATACAGAGTGGACGTATTCGGTCATAGTCAGTGACGTGTGCATCCTTTGATTGGTCACTGTGCAAGCTAGCCACATCGTGCCACCACTTGTTGAATATATTTTGACTTGCTAGTTGATAACTAGTGTTCCGAACCCATGGTTTCCCCCACTGACCATTTGTGACTTGTGTTATGAGTTTTCAACGTTGACCACACACTGTGAAATCCGTTTGGTCATGGTTTGTGACATATGCCTAGTTTGGTTTGTCACTATACATGGTTACTACGCCGTGTCATTGCGTATCAAAGGTCTTTGTGCTTTCTTGTTGACAGCTAGTGTTGCGAAACCATTGTTAGCCCCCTCTGACTATCTGTGAATCGTGTTGTGAGTTGTATATGTTGACCACATGAAGTGAATCTCTTTGTTCATGGTCAGTGACATATGCATACTTTGGCTGGTCATTGTGCATTGTAGCCACACTGTGCCACTACATATTGAAGGTATTTGTACTTGCTAGTCGATAACTAGTATTCACAAACCATGATCTTCCACCCTGACCATTTGTGACTCGTGTTATGAGTTGTCAAAGTTTACCACACTTAGTGACATTATTTTGTCATGGTCAGAGACATATGCCTACTTTCGTTTCTCATCGTGCATGGTATCCACACTGTGCCACAACGTATCAAAGCTCCTTATGCTTGCTATTTGATAGCTGGTGTTCCCAAACCATTGTTTCACCCTCTCACCATTTGTGACTCGTATTATGAGTTGTCAACGTTGACCACACACAGTGGATTTCTTTGCTCAAAGGCAGTACATATGCCTACTTTGGTCGGTCAGTGTGCATGGTAGCCACATTGTGCTACTACTGACTGAATGTTGTTGTACTTGCTAGTTGGAATCTAGTATTCCCAAACCACTGTTTCCCTATCGTGGCCCATGTTATGCGCTGTCAACGTTGACCACACATAGTAAAATCATTTGGTCATGGTAAGCGGCACATGCCTAATGTGGTTGGTCATTGTGCATGGTAGCCACACTCTTTCATTACTTGTTGAACGTTGTTGTACTTACTGGTCAGTAAATAGCAAAAGGTTTCT
>SZWC01002266.1:151266-164247 GCA_023375785.1 Penium margaritaceum
CCCCCCCCCTCCCCAGGTCGCGAGTCTATTCTGTATTGCGCGTACGAGGATTTCAACCCAGGACCTACCGCTCCAGAATCTTACTCTATAAGCACTAAGCCAATTTACATGGTGTTCATGTGATGTCCAAATGACATTAAAAGGGTTCCTTTGGGTAAAGGGCATAAAAGAAAGGGGTGTAAGATTAGAGGGTAGTTTTCAAGAGTATGAATGATAACAAATTTAGTTTAATCATAAAAATTTCACGTTGACGGAATTTCAAATTTTGCAACTTCGAGCTTGAATAACCTCTCAACCATTCCTTCGATTGACCAGCCGTATGAAGGAAAGTTGACTACACACAGTGAAACTCTTTTTATGATATTAAGTGACACAAGCATACTTTGGTCGGTCATTGTGCATGGTAGCCACACCGTGCCACCACTTATCGAAGGTCTTTGCACTTGCTAGTCGATACCAAGTATTCCCAACCCATTGTTTCTCCCTCTGTCCATTTTTGACTTGTATTATGAGTTGTGAACGTTGACCACACACACTAAACTTCTTTGGTGATGAGCAGTGATGTATGCCTACTTGGATAGGTCATTGTGCACAGTAGCCACACTGTGCCAATACATACAAAAAATCTTTGTACTTGCTAGAATGTACATAGTGTTTTGAAACCATGTTTTCCCCCTCTGACCTGTTGTGACTCATGTTATGGGTTTTGAAAGTTGACCATCCATGTTGAAATTATTTGGTCATGGTTAGTGATAAATGCCTAGTTTGGGTTGTCACTGTACGTGGTTACCACGCTGTGTCAATACGTATTGAAGGTCTTTGTGCTTTCTAGTTGAAAGCTAGTGTTCCCAAACCATTGTTACCCCCCTCTGACTATCAGTGACTCGTGTTGTGAGTTGTCAATGCTGACCACATGAAGTGGAATTCGTTGGTCATTGTCAGTGAGATATGCATACTTTGGTTGGTCACTGTGCACGATAGTCACGCTATGCCACTACATATTGAAGGTATTTGTACTTGCTAGGCAATAACTAGTGTTCATAAACAACTATCTTCCACCCTGATTATTTGTGACTCGTGTTATGACTTGTCAAAGTTGACCACACTTCATGACATTATTTGGTCATGGTCAGTGATCTATTCCTACTTTGGTTGGTCATCGTGCATGGTATCCACACCGTGCCACAAATTATTGAAGATCCTAGTGCTTGCTAGTTGATACCTGGTGATCCCAAACCATTGTCTCCCCCTCGGACCATTTGTGACTCCTATTTTGAGTTGTCAACGCTAACCACACACAGCGGATTTCTTTGGACAAAGGNAGCTAGTGTTCCCAAACCATTGTTACCCCCCTCTGACTATCAGTGACTCGTGTTGTGAGTTGTCAATGCTGACCACATGAAGTGGAATTCGTTGGTCATTGTCAGTGAGATATGCATACTTTGGTTGGTCACTGTGCACGATAGTCACGCTATGCCACTACATATTGAAGGTATTTGTACTTGCTAGGCAATAACTAGTGTTCATAAACAACTATCTTCCACCCTGATTATTTGTGACTCGTGTTATGACTTGTCAAATTTGACCACACTTCATGACATTATTTGGTCATGGGCAGTGATCTATTCCTACTTTGGTTGGTCATCGTGCATGGTATCCACACCGTGCCACAAATTATTGAAGATCATAGTGCTTGCTAGTTGATACCTGGTGATCCCAAACCATTGTCTCCCCCTCGGACCATTTGTGACTCCTATTTTGAGTTGTCAACGCTAACCACACACAGCGGATTTCTTTGGACAAAGGTAGTACATATGCCTACTTTGGTCGGTCATTGTGCTTGGTAGCCACACCGTGCTTAAACTGATTGAAGGTCTCTGTACTTGCTAATAGAGAACTCATATTCACAGACCATTGTTTTCCCCTCTGACTGTTTGTGACTCGTGTTATGGTTGGTGAATGTTGACCACTTATATTGAAATTATTTCATCATGGTCAGTGACATATGCCTAGTTCGGTTGTTTGGTGTGCATAGTAGCCACACCGTGCCACTACGTATTGAAGTTATTTCTCCTTTCTAGTCGATACATAGGGTTCCCAAACCATTGTCTCACCCTCTGCCCATTTGTGACTTGTGTTATGAGTTGTCAATGTTGACCATACATAGTGGACTTCTTTTGTCATAGTCAGTGATATGTGCATCCTTTGGTTAGTCACTGTGCACGCTAGCCACACCGTGCAACAACTTGTTGAAAATCTTTCTACTTCCTACTTGATAACTAGTGTTCCCAACCCATGCTTTCCCCCTTTGACCATTTGTGACTTGTGTTATGAGTTTTGAATGTTGACCACACACGGTGAAGTCCGTTTGGTCATGGTTTGTGACATATGCCTACTTTGGTTTGACACTGTACATGGTTACCACGCCTTGTCATTACGTATGAACGGTCTTTGTGCTTTCGTGTTGACAGCTAGTGTTCCCAAACCATTGTTGGCTGTCTCTGACTATCTGTGACTCGTGGTCATGGTCAGTGACATATGCCTATTTTGGTTGGTCACTGTGCATTGTAACGACACTGTGCCACTACATATTGAAGGTATTTGTACTTGCTAGTGGATAACTAGTATTCACAAACCATTATCTTCCGCTCTGACCATTTGTGACTCGTGTTATGAGTTGTCAAAGTTTACCACTCTTAGTGGCATTATTTGGTCATGGTCAATGACATATGCCTACTTTGGTTGGTCATCATGCATGGTATCCACACCGTGTCACAACGTATTGAAGCTCCTTGTGCTTGCTATTTGATACTTTGTGTTCCCAAACCATTGCTTCCCCCTCTAACCATTTGTGACTTGCATTATGAGTTGTCAACGTTGACCACACACAGTGCATTTCTTTGCTCAAAGGCAGTACATATGCCTACTTTGGTTGGTCATTGTGCATGGTGGCCACGCCGTGCTACTACTGACTGAATGTCGTTGTACTTGCTAGTTGGTATCTAGTATTCCCAAACCATTGTTTCCCTATCTGAAAATTCGTGGACCATGTTATGGGCTTTCAACGTTGACCACACATAGTAAAATCATTTGGTCATGGTAAGCGGCACATGCCTAATGTGGTTGGTCATTGTGCATGGTAGCCACACCCTTTCATTACTTGTTGAACGTTATTGTACTTGCTGGTCAATAAATAGCTAAAGGCTTCTCCCTTTGACACCAGGTCCATTTTTGTTGATTTGTTACGCGTATGTGCCTTCACTGGAATACTCCCTTCCACCCCCCTAGAGGGATGTTCCGTGGACAACCTGGAAGACAGATATGCAACCGCATTATGAAACCTCCCTACCCCCCCCCCACCCCACGGCTTTGGCTCGAAGGTAGAATTGAGATATCACGACACGGCCGCCCCCCCCCCTCCCCAGGTCACGAGCCTATTCTGTATTGCGCGTACAAGGATTTAAACCCAGGACCTACCGCTCCAGAATCTAACTTTATAAGCACTTAGCCAACTCACATGGTGTTCATGTGATGTCCAAATGACATTATAAGAGTTCCTATGGGTAAAGGGCATAATATAAGGGGGTGTAAGATTAGAGGGTAGTTTTCAAAAGCATGAATGATAACAAAGTTAGTTTAATCATAAAATTTTGACGCAGAAGGAATTTCAAATTTTGCAACTTCGAGCTTGAATAACCTCTCAACCATTCCTTTGATTGACCAGCCGTATGAAGGAAAGTTGACTACACACAGTGCAACTCTTTTTATGATATAAAGGGACACAAGCATACATTGGTTGGTCATTGTGCATGGTAGCCACACCGTGTCATCACTTATTGAAGGTCTTTGTACTTGCTAGTCGAAACCAAGTATTCCCAAACCATTGTTTCTCACTCTGTCCATTTTTTACTTGTATTATGAGTTGTGAACGTTGACTACACACACTAAACTTCTTTGGTCATGAGCAGTGATGTATGCCTACTTGGACAGGTCATTGTGCACGGTAGCCACACTGTGCCAATACATACAAAAAATCTTTGTACTTGCTAGAATATACATAGTGTTTTGAAACCATGTTTCCCCCTCTGACCAGTTGTGACTCATGTTATGGGTTTTGAAAGTTGACCATCCATGTTGAAATTATTTGGTCATGGTTAGTGATAAATGCCTAGTTTGGGTTGTCACTGTACGTGGTTACCACGCTGTGTCAATACGTATTGAAGGTCTTTGTGCTTTCTAGTTGATAGCTAGTGTTCCCAAACCATTGTTACCCCCCTCTGACTATCAGTGACTCGTGTTGTGAGTTGTCAACGCTGACCACATGAAGTGAAATTCATTAGTCATTGTCAGTGAGACATGCATACTTTGGTTGGTCAGTGTGCACGGTAGTCACGCTATGCCACTACATATTGAAGGTATTTGTACTTGCTAGTTGATAACTAGTATTCACAAACAATTATCTTCCACCCTGATTATTTGTGACTCGTGTTATGACTTGTCAAAGTTGACCACACTTTGTGACATTATTTGGTCATGGTCAGTGATCTATTCCTACTTTGGTTGGTCATCGTGCATGGTTTCCACACCGTGCCACAAATTATTGAAGATCCTAGTGCTTGCTAGTTGATACCTGGTGATGCCAAACCATTGTCTCCCCCTCGGACCATTTGTGACTCCTATTATGAGTTGTCAACGCTAACCACACACAGCGGATTTCTTTGGACAAAGGCAGTATATATGCCTACTTTGGTCGGTCATTGTGCATGGTAGCCACACCGTGCTTGTACTGATTGAAGGTATATGTACTTTCTAATAGAGAGCTCATATTCACAGACCATTGTTTTCCCCTCTAACTGTTTGTGACTTGTGTTTTGGTTGGTGAATGTTGACCACCCATATTGAAATTCTTTGGTCATGGTCAGTGACATATGCCTACTATGGTTGTTTGGTGTGCATAGTAGCCACGACGTGCCACTACGCATTAAATTTCTTTGTCCTTTCTAGTCAATACATGGGGTTCCGTAACCATTGTCTCACCCTCTGACCATTTGTGAGCCGTGTTATGAGTTTTCAATGTTGACCACACATGGTGGACTTCTTCGGTCATAGTCAAGGACATATGCATCCTTCGGTTGGTCAATGTGCATGCTAGCCACACCGTGCCACTACTTGTTGAAAATCTTTCTACTTGCTAGCTGATAACTAGTGTTCCCAATCCATTGTTTCCCCCTCGGACCATTTGTGACTCGTGTTATGCGTTTTCAACGTTGACCACACACTGTGAAATTCGTTTGGCCATGGTTAGTGACATGTGCCTACTTTGGGCTGTCACTGTACATGGTTACCACGCTGTGTCACTACGTATTGAAGGTCTCTGTGCTTTCTTGTTGGTAGCTAGTGTTCCCAAAGCATTATTACCCCCTCTGAATTTCTTTGACTCGTGGTGTGAGTTGTCAACATTGACCACATGAAGTGAAGTTATTTGTTCATGGTCAGGGACATATGCGTACTTTGGTTGGTCACTGTGCATTGTAGCCACACTATGCCACTACATATTGAAGGCATTTGTACTTACTAGTCAATAACAAGTATTCACAACCCATTATTTTCCACCCTGACCATTTTTGACTCGTGTTATGAGTTGTGAAAGTTTACCACACTTAGTGACATTTTTTGGTCATGGTCAGTGACATGTGCCTACTTTGGTTGGTCATCGTGCATGGTATCCACACCGTTCCACAACGTATCGAAGGTCCTTGTGCTTGCTAGTTGATACTTGGTATTCCCAAACCATTGTCTCCCCTTTGACCATTTGTGACTCCTATTATGAGTTGTCAACGCTGACCACACACGGCGGATTTCTTTGGTCAAAGGCAGTACATATGCCTACTTTGGTCGGTCATTGTGCATGGTAGCCACACCATGCTATTACTGACTGAAGGTCGTTGTACTTGCTAGTTGAGAACTGATATTCCCAAACCATTGTTTCCTCCCCTGGCCGTTTGTGAGTCGTGTTATGGTTGGTCAACCACCCATATTTAGATTCTCTGGTCATGGTCAGTGACATATGCCTAGTTTGGATGTTTGGTGTGCATGTAAGCCACACCGAGCGACTACGTATTGAAATTAGTTGTCCTTTCTCGTCCATGCATAGGGTGCCCAACCCATTGTCTCTCCCTCTGACAATTCTTGACTCGTGTTATGAGTTGTCAATGTTGACCACACACAGTGGACTTCTTCGGTCATAGTCAGCAACGTATTCATCCTTGGTCACTGTGCACGCTAGCGACACTGTGCTGCTAGTTGTCGAAGTTCTTCGTATTTGCTAGTTGAAAACTAGTGTTCCAACCCATTGTTTCCCCATCTGACCATTTGTGACTCGTGTGATGAGTTTTCAACGTTGACCTCACATTGTGAAATTTGTTTGGTCATGGTTAGTGACATATGCCTACTTTGGTTTGGCACTGCACATGGTTACCGTGCCTTGTTACTACGTATTGAAGGTATCTGTGCTTTCTACTCAATAGCTAGTGTTCCCAAACAAGTGCTACCCCCCTTTATCTATCTGTGACTCGTGTTGTGAGTTTTCAACGCTGACCACATGAAGTAAAATTCGTTGGTCATTGTCAGTGACATATGCATACTTTGGTTGGTCACTGTGCATGGTAGCCACGCTGTGCCATTACATGTTGAATGTATTTGTACTTGCTACTCGATGACTAGTGTTCACAAACCATGGTCTTCAACTCTGACCATTCGTGACTTGTGTTATGAGTTGTGAAAGTTTACCACACTTGGTGACATTGATCGGTCATGGTCACTGACATATGCCTACTTTGGTTGGTCATCGTGCATGGTATCCACACGGTGCCACAATGTATTGAAGGTCCTTGTGCTTGCTATTTGGTACCTGGTCTTCCCAAACCATTGTTTTCCCCTCTGACCATTTGTGCCTCCTGTTATGAGTTGTCAACGCTGACCACACACAGCGGATTTCTTTGGTAAAAAATAGTACATATGCCTACTTTGGTTGGTCATTGTGCATGGTAGCCACACCGTGCTTATACTGATTGAAGGTCTCTGTACCTGCTAGTTGAGAACTGATATTCATAGACCACTGTTTCCCCCTCTGACCGTTTGTGACTCGTGTTATGATTGGTGAATGCTGACCACCCATATTGAAATTGTTTCACCATGGTCAGTGACATATTCCTTGTTTGGTTGGTTGGTGTGCATAGTAGCCACAGCGTTCCACTACGTATTGAAGTTCTTTGCTCTTTTTAGTTGATACGTAGGGCTCCCGAACCATTTTTTCTCCATCTGACCATTTGTGACTCGTGTTATGGGTTGTCAATATTGACCATACATAGTGGACTTCTTCGGTCATAGTCAGTGACGTGTGCATCCTTTGGTTGGTAACTGTGCACGCTAGCCACACCGTGTCACTACTTGTTTAAAAGCTTTCTCCTTGCTAGTTGATAACTAGTGTTCCCAACCCATGGTTTACCCCACTGACCATTTGTGAATTGTGTTATGAGTTTTCAACGTTGACCACACACTGTGAAATCCGTTTGGTCATGGTTGCTGTTCTTCCATGCCCCATGGCCACTGCTATGGGTTGACGGACAGGTTGGGCATGCACTGCTCCCTTGGAGTAAGTCCCCCAAACCTTGTTCGTGGTGCAAGTCCAAGCGAGACACCAGAAGTGTAGCGCAACGGATAGCATGTTGGACTTAGGGACAACAGGTCCTGCGATCGAGCCTTGATGTGCGCAGGAGGTTTTTTGACCTTCTAGCACAGGGGAAGTTTCTTAGACATTTCTCCATGCATGAGGAGAGTGCGCCACTTGGCGGTCAGTGGATGCGCCAATTGGCGGACTGGTGAGGTGGTTTGGAGTGACCACCCCAAAAGTGTCACTGCCCACACACCTTAGATGCCAGGCCTAGGACTATATGTACCAGGCTCATTCCTCATTCTAATTACACAATTTGGCCTTAGATGCTCCTCACAGAGTTGTCCAACTAAGGAACAGTATAAAGAAGACACTGGTTGGTCTAAGCCCCAGGAGTTAGTCTTTGACTAGCACCTCGCGCGAAAGTGACCAAGTGTTAAGTGGACACAGTTGCTAGCAAGTGATTACCTAGGAACTGCTCAGTGTGGAACCGTGATCCTGAGGGTGATATCTTCTCCTAGCTGAAATGCTAGGAGCGGACGGCAGGTGCTATTGTGTCGGCCCTGTTTTCTAGTCCGTTTGCCTCAGGCCGGTTGACAAAGGGTTATGGGCCCACACTGACCAGTTCTAAGGCACGCTTCGCTCAACTCTGGTACGCTCTCTCCAGGTGCGCACGCTGGCTCCATCAGCTCCATCAGCTCCATCAGCTTCATCAACTTCAACGGCTTGGTCTGCACTCAGCACACAGGGACCAAGGAAGAGCTCTGCCCTTGGAGGCACGACCCTTGAGTCCCAACCAGGACAAGCTCTGCCCTTGGTGGCAAGACCCTGGGTGTGTTGGTGTAGATATCTTCTCTGTCTGCAGGTGAACATTGGCTGAAGGGGTAAGCAACGGATTTGCATCCTAAAACCGGTAGCAGACATCAGCTAACATCAGCCTACATCGGCCTCAACGCAACAGAGACGTGGGAAGCAGATAACGGCAACAAAAATGGTTGACCCATCAGGAGGAGTGGGGACTGCCGCAGGGCAGTCCTCAAACTCAACAGTGGCTACCACAAGGCAGACCACTGGAGCAAATGTGAGTGCTATGTCACTGCCGCAAGGTCTTGGACCCTTGGGAGGAATCCCAATTTTTGAGGGGATTGACTTCCCCCTTTGGAGATGGCAGTTTGAGCTGGCGATGAATGTGCGCGGCTTCATCAAACTACTGAAGGGAGAGGAGCAGGTTCCCGCGGAAGGCACATCCAAGCATGAGGCATGGATGGATCGAAATGACATTTCCATGTCATTCCTCAGCAACGCGATTGCTAAGATTTATGTTCCCATCATTGCCGGGTACACGCTGGCTTCCGAAGCTTACGACAAGCTCAAGCGCGTGCACCAATCCACCTCCCTTGCGAACAGATTATTCATCCTACAACGGCTGATCAGCATGCGGGTGAATGAGGGCGAATCAATCCCCGATTTCCTACAAGAGTTTGAAGGACTTCTTGGCGAGGCTCGCCAGATGAACTGGGACCTTGACGAGAACATGCAAGCCATGATTCTCCTCATGGCGCTACCGGAGAGCTGGAGCCCGATGATCACCGTCATGGGCGGCTGGAAGGAGGACGACCTGACGTACACGGCAGTGTCTGAGTACGTGCAAAACGAGGCCATGTGCCGCAGCGGAAGTGAGGCTAATTTCTCAGCCTATGCCGCACGCTACGGTGGCCACGGGAGCAAAGGGTCAGCCTCTGGTCAGAAAGGCAGCAGCGGAAGCGGTGGTGGCGGAGGCAACAATGGCGGCAAGGCTCCCAAGCAACAGGGTAACTGCCACAACTGCGGCAAACCTGGGCACTGGGCAAGAGAGTACAGATCGCCAAAGAAGGAAGACAGCGGAAGCGGTGGGAACAAAGGCAACAAAAAGGGTGGCAAAGAAGCTACCAACATGATGGCACAGAGCACGCCTCCAGAAAAAGGAGCGGCGCTGCTCAGGCCAGGAGCTTTTGGGCTTGACTCCGGCACCGATCATCACTCTAGCAACGACCAGGCTGGATTTGTCTCCATCGGCCCCACCGATTGGCGGTTCAGATGCGCAAACGGTAGCGTCGTGAACGCAAAGGGCGTGGGTGACAAGCTGGTGAGCATCAGCCTCAATGGTGCGGAGAAGGATCTACGGCTACGTGACGTGGTCTACATGCCCTCCTTTGCGGCAAACCTTCTTTCCGTGTCAAAAATAACGGACAACGACATGACGGTGGTGTTCACGCAGAAGAAGGCGGTCATCGCCAGGAACGAAAACATCAAGGTCCTCTACGCCAACAAAGATCTCGTGGCACAGGTTCCACGGGTTGACGGACTCTACGTACTGCAGACAATGGCAGCAAAGAGCTCGGAAAAGGAGGGCCATGCGGGTGCAGCGGAGACAATGGTCTCGACACCCACGTAGTAGAGCACACCAACGAAAACTGAAAAAGCATCCTCTGCCGCAAAAGACGAAGACGCTGATCTGTGGCATAGACGCTTTGGGCATGTGGCAAACAGCACACTCCAAGTCATCCAGCAACAACAGCTGGTCCGTGGCATGGATGGTTGCAAGAAGGATGCGGTTGGATATGGCAGCGTGTGTGAACCTTGCCTCCAAGGCAAGACCAAGCGAACGCGCTTTGAGCGCAATGGTGGCCACGCATAATCAGCCCTTGACCTCATTCACACCGACGTGTGCGGACCCTTTCGCACAGCGTCAAATGGTGGTAGCAAGTATTTTCTGACCTTCATAGATGACCACAGCCGCAAGGTGTGGATCTTTTTCCTCAAAGCAAAGGGAGAGGTCAGAGAAAAGTTGCAGGAGTTTGTCGCCATGGTGGAGCGGCAGACCGGAAAGAAAGTCAAAGCGATGCAAAGCGACAACGGTGGAGAGTACGAGGCATGCAAGGGCTGGTTGAGGCAACATGGGATCAGCCACCAGCCCACAACGCCTTACACGCCGCAGAGCAATGGTGTTGCCGAACGGATGAATCAGACCATCCTCGGCATGGTGCGTAGCATGCTCTTTGATGCAAAGCTTCCACCGCGGTTCTGGGCGGAAGCGGCAAGAACGGCATGCTATCTCGTCAACCTGATTCCTGCGGCTGCTCTGGGCAGGCGCGGAAAGAAGAAGGGAAAGCAACAGATGAAACCACAAGAAGTTTGGTCATGGAAGAAGCCGGACGCATCACACCTGAAGGTATTCGGCTGCACCGCATGGGCAAAGGTCCCGGCGGGTGAGGGTGCCGGCAAGCTGGATTCAAGAGCACGAAAGTGCTTTATGGTGGGCTATGAGACGGCCCACAAGACATATCGCTTGTGGGACCTGGCAGGAAGAAGACTCATCACCAGCCGGGATGTAACCTTTGACGAGAGGAACCCAGGCAAGGAAGAGATGCTTGATCCCACGGAAGCTCCAAAACAGGGAGAGTGGTTGGTGCTGCTAGAGTCAGGAGATCAAGCTCCTGAAAACTGGCAAGTGGTGCCAGTGCGGCAGGCCGTGAAGAAGAGTGGTGTGCCAGGGGGAGCGGCTGCGCAGGCTGACGCAGCGGCGAGCTCCGACACAGAGTCGGAGACGTCCGAGGCCTCTGAGACCAGCTCGGAGGCCAGTGGCTCTTCAAAAGAGGAAAATTCAACTCCAGGGCAGCCAACACCACAGGAGCAACAGCATGGCAAACATCCACCAGCAATGCAACGTCGCAGCACACGACAAAGAAAACAAACTCCAAAGTACGACGCTGACACTGGAAGCTGGGCTGGACTGAGCTGGTCCTGTTTGGCTCAGGGAGAGCCGCTCACTGTGGCTGAAGCGCTGGCAAGGCCCGATGCGGCCAAGTGGAAGGAGGCGGTGGACAGCGAGCTCGCGTCCATCGAAGAAAATGGCACATGGGTGCTGGTGGACAGACCCGCTAACGCTCATGTGGTGGGCTCAAAGTGGGTGCTCAGGTTGAAGCAAAAGCAAGATGATAGCATCGACAAGTACAAGGCAAGGGTCGTGGCGAAAGGGTTCTCACAGCACGCAGGTTCTGAGTACGATGAGACCTTCGCACCGGTCGTCACGTTTGCCTCCATCAGGTCCCTGCTTGCTGTCGCTGCCGCCAAAGACCTTGAGATCCACCAGATGGATGTGAAGACAGCCTTCCTTTATGGGAAGCTCGACAAGGAGGTGCTAATGGAGGTACCGGAAGGTGTCAAAGCACCCGAGGGTAAGGTGTGCAAGCTGGTGAAGGCGTTGTACGGGCTGAAACAGGCCCCACGGATCTGGTACAAGGAGATGGACAGCTTCATGGCTGAGATCTCCTTCGCACATTGCAAAAATGACCCTAGCGTCTATGTGCGGGAGGACGAACGTGGCTTGCTACTTGTGGCGTTGTACGTGGATGATCTTATCATGTGTTCTTCCTCGCAGGAGGCCCTCACGGACCTCAAGAAAAATCTGGCCAGCAGATTTAAGATGAAGGACATGGGACCTNCCTTTATGGGAAGCTCGACAAGGAGGTGCTAATGGAGGTACCGGAAGGTGTCAAAGCACCCAAGGGTAAGGTGTGCAAGCTGGTGAAGGCGCTGTACGGGCTGAAACAGGCCCCACGGATCTGGTACAAGGAGATGGACAGCTTCATGGCTGAGATCTCCTTCGCACATTGCAAAAATGACCCTAGCGTCTATGTGCGGGAGGACGAACGTGGCTTGCTACTTGTGGCGTTGTACGTGGATGATCTTATCATGTGTTCTTCCTTGCAGGAGGCCCTCACAGACCTCAAGAAAAATCTGGCCTGCAGATTTAAGATGAAGGACATGGGACCTCATGAGTACTACCTCGGGATTGCTGTTCATCGCAACCGCAAAGCAGGCACCATCAAGCTCAACCAGACCAAGTACATCATGGACATCTTGAAGCGCTACAACATGGAGGACTGCAAGCCCGTCAGCACCCCCATGCCCTCCGACTGCAAGCTCTCCTCCTCCATGTCACCAAGCAACGAGGCAAACCGGTGGGAGATGCAAAACATTCCATACCAGTCCGCCGTCGGAAGCCTCATGTATGCAATGGTGGGAACACGACCTGACATTGCTTTTGCGGTGGGTAAGGTGAGCAGGTTTGTGGCCAACCCTGGGCCAGAACATTGGCAAGTCGTGAAGCGGATTTTTCGCTACCTCAAAAAGACTCGGCACGTCAGACTTCGGTTTGGAGGTCTAGAAGGATCAGACTTGCTGCGGCTGACATGCTACACCGACGCGGACTGGGGAGGACGGATTGATGACAGGAAGTCCACCTCAGGGTTTGTTTGTCTTCTCAA
>SZWC01002266.1:187550-239093 GCA_023375785.1 Penium margaritaceum
GGCTGGTCACTGTGCACGCTAGGCACACCATGCCACTACTGGTCGAAGAATTTTATACTTGCTAGTTGATAACTAGTGTTCCCAACCCATGGTTTCCCCCACTGTTCATTTCTGACTCGTGTTATGAGTTTTCAACGTTGACCACACACTGTGAAATCCGTTTGGTCATGGTTAGTGACATATACCTACTTTGGTTTGTCCATGTTCATGGTTACCATGCCGTGTCACTACGTATCGAAGGTCTTTGTGCTTTCTAGCTGATAGCTAGTGCTCCCAAACCGTTGTTACCCTACTGAATATCTGTGACTCGTGTTCTAAGTTGTCAACATTGACCACGTGAAGTGAAAATCTTTGGTTATGGTCAGTGACATGTGCATACTTTGGTTGGTAACTGTGCATTGTAGCCACTTTGTGCCGCTACATTTTGAAGGTATTTGTACTTGCTAGTCGATAACTAGTATTCAGATACATTTGTCTTCCACTATGGCCATTTGTGACTCGTGTTACGAGCTGTCAAAGTTTACCACACATGGTGACATTATTTGGTCATGGTCAGTGAAATATGCCTACTTTGGTTGGTCATCATGCATGGCATCCACACCGTGCCACAACTTGTTGAAGGTCCTTGTGCTTGCTAGTTGATACCTCGTGTTCCCATACCATTGTCTCCCCCTCTGACCATTTGTGATTCGTATAATAAGTTGTCAAAGCTGTCCACGCACAGCGGAATTCATTGGTTTAGGGCAGTACATATGCCTCCTTTGGTTGGTTATTGTGCATGGTAGCCACACCGTGCTTATACTGATTGACGGTCGCTGTACTTGTCAGTTGAGAACTGATATTACCATACCATTGTTTCCCCCTCTGACCATTTGTGACTTATGTTATGGTTGGTGAATGTTGACCACCCATATTGAAATTCTTTGGTCATGGTCAGTGGCATATGCCTACTTTGGTTGTTTGGTGTGCGTAGTAGCCACACCGTGCCACTACCATTGAATTTCTTTGTCCTTTCTAGTCAATACATAGGGTTCCCAAACCATTGTCTCGCCCTCTGAATATTTGTGACTCGTGTTATGAGTTTTCAATGTTGGTCACTGTGCACACTAGCCACACCGTGCCACTACTGCTCAAAAATATTTCTACCTGCTAGTTGATAACTAGTGTTCCCAACCCATTGTTTCTCACTCTGCCCATTTGTGACTCGTGTTATGCGTTTTCATCGTTGACCACACACTATGAGACTCGTTTGGTCATGGTTAGTGACATGTGCCTACTTTGGTTTGTCACTGTACATGGTTAACACGCCGTGTCACTACGTATTGAGGGTCTCTGTACTTTCTTCTTGATAGCTAGTGTTCCCAAACCATTGTTACCCCCTCTCAATATTTGTAACTCGTGTTGTGGGTTGTCAATATTGACCACATGAAGTGAAATTCTTTGTTCATGGTCAGTGACATGTGCGTACATGGTTGTGCATGGTAGCCACACCGTGCTACTAGTGACTGTATTTTGTTGTACTTGCTAGTTGGTATCTAGTATTCCCAAACCATTGTTTTCCCCTCTGACCATTCGTGACCCATGTTATGGCCTGTCAGCTTTGACCACACATAGTAAAATTATTTGTTCATGGTAAGTGGTACATGCCTAATCTGGTTGGTCATTGTGCATGGTAGCCACACCATTCCACTCCTTGTTGAAAGTCTCTGTACTTGCTAGTCAATGAATAGCAAAACGTTTCTCCCTCTGTCACCAGGTCAGTTTTTGTTGATTTGTTATGCGTAGGTGCCTTCACTGGAATACTTCCTCCCACCCCCCTAGAGGGATGTTCCTTGGACAACCTGGAGGACAGATTTGCTACCGCATTATGACACCCACCCCCTACCCCCTCCCCCCTCCCACGGCTTAGGCTCGAATGTTAAGTTGAGGTATCACAACACGGCGCCCCCCCCCCCCTAGGTCACGAGCCTATTCTATATTGCACGTACGAGGATTCAAACCCATGACCTACCGGTCCATAATCTAACTCTTTACGCACCAAGCCAACTCATATGGTGTTCATATGATGTCCAAATGACATTACAAGGGTTCATATGGGTAAAGGGCATAAAACAAGGGAGTGTAAGATTAGAGAGTTGTTTTGAGAGTATGAATGATAACAAAGTTAGCTTAATGATAAAAACTTGACGCAGATGGAATTTCAAAATTTGCAACTTTGAGCTTGAATAACCTCTCAACCATTGCCCCAATTGACCAGCCGTACGAAGGGAAGTTGATTACACACACTGAAACATATTTTATGATATTCAGTGACACAAGAATACGTTGGTTGAGGCTGCACACCAAATCCTAGGATCCGGGGATCTTATCCGGGAATCCGGATCCGGATCCGGATCCGGGGATCCGGATCCTTGATCGATATCCGATCCGGGATCCGGGGATCTTTTAACCACATAAAAAAGAGGGAAAAACGGGGTTAGGAGTAAAAAATGTAAGGCATTATCCTTGCTCATCCTATAAGATCCGGAAAAGATTCGGGGACCCATAGGATCCGGGGATATTTTATTGGATCCGAGTATCCAAATCCATCCTAGGATCCGGAACCGAAGATCAGGATCCAACCTGAGATCCGGGAATCTTACCCGGTGTGCACCCTTAACTTTGCTTGGTCATTGTGCATGGTAGCCACACCGTGCCACCACTTATGGAATGTCTTTGTACTTGCTAGTCAATACCGAGCATTCCCAAACCATAGTTTCTATCTATGTCCATTTTGGCTTGTATTATGAGTTGTGAATGTTGACCACACACACTAAACTTCTTTGGTCATGATCAATGATATATGCCTACTTGGATAGGTCATTGTGCACGGTAGCCAAACCGTGCCAATACCTAGGAAACGTTGTTGTACTTGCTATATTTACATAGTGTTTTGAAACCATATTTTTCGCCTCTGACCATTTGTGACTCATGTTATTGGTTGCAAAAGCTGACCACCCATATTGAAATTCTTTGGTCATGGTCAGTGACATATGCCTAGTTTGGTTTGTCGCTGTACGTGGTTACCACGCCCTGTCACTACATATTGAAGGTGTTTGTGCTTTCTTGTTGATAGCTAGTATTCCTAAACCACTGTTACCCCCCTCTGACTATCAGTGACTTGTGTTTCGAGTTGTCAACGCTGACCACATGAAGTGAAATTCGTTGGTCATGGTCAGTGACATATGCATACGTTGGTTGGTCACTGTGCATGGTAGTCATGCAGGGCAACTACATATTGAATGTATTTATACTTGCTAGTCAATAACTAGTATTCACAATCCATTATATTCCACCCTGACCATTTGTGACTTGTGTTATGACTTGTCAAAGTTTACCACACTTAGTGACATGATTTGGTAATGGTCAGTGACATATGCCTACTTTGGTTGGTCATTGTGCGTGCTATCCACACCGTGCCACAAATCATTGAAGGTCCTTGTGCTTGCTACTGGATACCTGGTGTTCCCAGGCCATCGTCTCCCCCACACACCATTTGTGACTCCTATTATGAGCTGTCAACGTTGACCACACACAGCGGATTTCTTTGGTCAAAGGTAGTACATATGCTTACTTTAGTCGGTCATTGTGTATGGTAGCCACACCGTGCTTATACTGATTGAAGGTCGCTGTACTTGCTAGTTGACAACTGATATTCACATACCATTGTTTCCCCCTCAGACCGTTTGTGACTCATGTTATGGTTGGCGAATGGTGACCACCCATATTGGAATTCTTTCATCATGGTAGGTGACATATGCCTAGTTAAATTGTTTGGTGTGCATAGTATCCACGCCGTGCCACCATGTATTGAAGTTCTTTGTCCTTTCTTGTTGATACATAGGGTTCCCAAACCATTGTCTCTCCCTCTGTCCATTTGTGACTCGTGTTATGAGTTGTCAGTGTTGACCATACATAGTGGACTTCTTCGGTCATAGTCAGTGACGTGTGCAACTCTTGGTTGTTCACTGTGCACGCTAGCCACACCGTGCCACTACTTGTTGAAAATCTTTCTACTTGCTAGTAGATAACTAGTGTTCCCAGCCCATGGTTTTCCCCATTGACCATTTGTGACTCGTGTTATGAGTTCTCAACGTTGACCACACACTGTGGAATCCGTTTGGTCATGGTTTGTGACATATGCCTACATTGGCTTGTCACTGTACATGGTTACCAAGCCGTGTCATTACGTGTCGAAGGTCTGTGTGCTTTCTTGTTGAAAGCTAGTGGTACCAAACCATTGTTAGCCCCCTCTGACTATCTGTGACTCGTGTCGTGAGTTGTAAACGTTGAACACATAAAGTGAAATTATTTGTTCATGGTCAGTGACATATGTATACTTTGGTTGGTCATTGTGCATTGTAACCACGCTGTGCCACTACATATTGAAGATATTTGTACTTGCTAGTTGATAAGTAGTATTCACAAACCATTATCTTCCACCGTGACCATCTGTGACTCGTGTTATGAGTTGTCAAAGTGTACCACACTTAGTGACATTATTTGGTCATGGTCAGTGACATTTGCCTACTTTGGTTGGTCATCGTGCATGGTATTCACACCGTGCTACAACGTATTGGAGCTCCGTGTGCTTGCTATTTGATACTTTGTGTTCCCAAACCATTGCTTCCCCCTGTGACCATTTGCGACTCGTAGTATGAGTTGTCAACATTGATCACACACAGCGGATTTCTTCGGTCAGAGGCAGTACATATGCCTACTTTGGTCTGTCATTGTGCATGGTAGCCACACCGTGCTACTACTGACTGAAGGTCGTTGTACTTGCTAGTTGAGAACTGATATCCCCATAGCATTGTTTCCTCCCCTGGCTGTTTGTGACTTGGTTATGGTTGGTCAACGTTGACCTCCCATATTGAAATTCTCTGGTCATGGTCATTGACATATACCTAGTTTGGTTCTTTGCTGTGCATATTTGACACACCGTGCCACTACGTATCAAAGTTCTTTGTCCTTTCTAGTCGATACATAGGGTTCCTAAAGCATTGTCTCTCCCTCTAACCATCTGTGACTCGTGTTATGAGTTGTCAATGTTGACCACACATAGTGGACTTCTTCGGTCATAGCCAGTGACATATGCATCTTTTGGTTGGTCACTGTGCATGCTAGCCACACCGTGCCACTAGTTGCTGAAGATCTTTCTACTTGCTAGTTGATAACTAGTGTTCCCAACCCATGGTTTCCCCCGCTGACCATTTGTGACTCGTGTTATGAGTTTTCAACGTTGACCACACACTGTGAAATCCGTTTGGTCATGGTTTGTTACATATGCCTACTTTGGTTTGTCCCTTTACATGGTAACCGCGCTGTGTCACTACGTATTGAAGGTATTTGTGCTTTCTACCTGATAGCTAGTGTTCCCAAACCGTTGTTAGCCCCTCTGAATATCTGTGACTCGTGTTGTGACTTGTCAACATTGACCACGTGAAGTGAAATTCTCTGGTCATAGTCAGTGACATATGCATACTTTGGCTGGTCACTATGCATTGTAGCCACACTGTGCCACTACGTATTGAAGGTATTTGTACTTGCTAGTCAATTGCTAGTATTTAGAAACCATTATCTTCCACTATGACCATTCGTGACTCGTGTTATGAGCTGTCAAAGTTTACCACACATGATATTATTCTTTGGTCATGGTCAGTGACATACGCATACCAGGGTTGGTCATTGTGCATGGTATCCACACCGTGCCAAAACGTATTGAAGGTCATTGTGCTTGCTAGTTGATACCTGGTGTTCCCAAACAATTGTTTCCCCCTCTGACTATTTGTGACTCATGTTATGAGTTGTCAACGTTGACCACACACAGCGGATTTATTTGGTCAAAGGCAATACATATGCGTACTTTGGTCGGTCCTTGTCCATGGTAGCCACACCGTGCTACTACTGATTGAAGGGTACTGTACTTGCTAGTTGAAAACTGAGAGTCCCGGACCATTGTTTTCCCCTCTGACCATTTGTGACTCGTGTTATGGTTGGTGAACGTTGACCACCCATATTGAAATTCTTTGGTCTTAGTCAGTGACATATGCATAGTTTGGTTGTTTGGTGTGCATAGTAGCCACACCGTGCCAGTATGTATTGAAGTTATTTGTCCTTTCTAGTCCATGCATGGGGTTCCCATACCATTTTTCCTCCCATTGACCATTTGTAACTCGTGTTATGCGTTGTAAATGTTGACCACGCATACAAGGATTTCTTCGGTCAGAGGCAGTACATATGCCTACTTTGGTCTGTCATTGTGCATGGTGACATATGCATAGTTTGGTTGTTTGGTGTGCATAGTAGCCACACCGTGCCAGTATGTATTGAAGTTATTTGTCCTTTCTAGTCCATGCATGGGGTTCCCATACCATTTTTCCTCCCATTGACCATTTGTAACTCGTGTTATGCGTTGTAAATGTTGACCACGCATACAAGGATTTCTTCGGTCATAGTCAGTGACGTATTCATCCTTTGGTTGGTCACCGTGCACGCGAGGTAAACCGTGCCACTTCTTGTTGAAGTTTTTCGTACTTGCTAATTGACAACCAGTGTTTCCAACCCATTATTTTCCCCATTGACCATTCGTGCCTCGTGTTATGAGTTTTCAATATTGACCACACACGGTGAAATTTGTTTGGTCATGGTTAGTGACATATGCCTACTTTGGTTTGTCACTCTATATGGTTACCACGCCGTGTCAATACATATTTACGGTATTTGTGCTTTTGTAGTTAACAGCTAATGTTTCCAACCCATTGCCTATCTGTGACTTGTGTTCTGAGTTGTTAACGCTCACCAAATGAAGTGAAATTCGTTGGTCATGGTCGGTGACATAGGCATACTTTGGTTGGTCACTGTGCATGGTAGCCACGCTGTGTCATTACATATTGAAGGTATTCACGAACCATTTTCTTCCACCCTGACCATTTTTGACTCGTGTTGTAAATTGTCAAAGTTTACCACACTCAGTGACAACATTTGGTCATGGTCAGTGACATATGCCTACTTTGGTTGGTCGTCGTGCATGGTATCCACACCGTGCCACAAATTACTGAAGGTCCTTGTTCTTGCTAGTTGATACCTGGTGTTCCCAGACCATTGTTTCCCCCTCTCACCATTTGTGACTCATATTATGAGTTGTCAACGCTGACCACACACAGCGGATTTCTTTTGTCAAAGGTAGTACATATGCCTACTGTGGTCTGTCATTGTGCATGGTAGTGACACTGTGCTTATACTGATTGAAGGTCGCTGTACTTGCTAGTTGACAACTGATATTCACAGACCATTGTTTCCCCCTCTGACCGTTTGTGATTTGTGTTATGGTTGGTGAAGGTTGACCACCCATAGTGGAATTCTTTCATCATGGTCGGTGACATATGTCTACTTTGGTTGTTTGGTGTGCATAGTAGCCAAACCGTACTTCTACGTATTGAAGTTATTTGTCCTTTATAGTCAATACATAGGGTTCCCAAACCATTGTCTCTTCATCTTACCACTTGTTACTCGTGTTATTAGTGGTCAATGTTGACCATACATAGTGGACTTCTTTGGTCATAGTCAGTGACGTGCGCATCCTTTGGCTGGTCACTGTCCATGCTAGCCACACCGTGCCACTACTTGTTGAAAATCTTTCTACTTGCTAGTAGATAACTAGTGTTCCCAACCCATGGTTTCCCCCACTGACCATTTGTGACATGTGTTATGAGTTTTGAATGTTGACCACACATTGTGAAATCTGTTTGGTCATGGTTTGTGACATATGCCTACTTTAGTTTGTCACTGTACATGGTTACCACGCCGTGTCATTACGTATCGGAGTTCTTTGTGCTTCGTTGTTGACAACTAGTGTTCCCAAACCATTGTTAGCCCCCTTTGACTATCTGTGACTCGTGTTGTGAGGTCGAAACGTTGACCACATGAAGTGAAATTCTTTGTTCATGGTCAGTGACATATGCATACTTTGGTTGGTCACTCTGCATTGTAACCACACTGTGCTACTACATATTGAAGGTGTTTGTACTTGCTAGTCAATAACTAGTTATCACAAACCATTATCTTCCACCCGGACCACTTGTGAATCGTGTTATGAGTTGTCAAAGTTTACCACACTTAGTGACATTATTTGGTCATGGTCAGTGACATATGCCTACTTTGGTTGGTCATCGTGCATGGTATCCACACCGTGCCACAATGTATTGAAGCTCCTTGTGCTTGCTATTTGATGCTTTGTTTTCCCAAACCATTGCTTCCCCCTCTGACCATTTGTGACTCGTATTATGAGTTGTCAACGTTGACCACACACAGCGGATTTCTTTTATCAAAGGCAGTACATATGCCTACTTTGGTCGGTCATTGTGCATGGTAGCCACACCATCCTACTACTAACCGAAGGTCGTTGTAATTGCTAGTTGAGAACTGATATCCCCATAGCATTGTTTCCTCCCCTGACCGTTTGTGACTCGTGTTATGGTTTGTCAACGTTGACCACCCATATTTAAATTCTCTGGTCATGGTCCTTGACATATGCCTAGTTTGGTTGTTTTGTGTGCATATTAGCCACACCATGCCACTATGTATCAAAGTTCTTTGTCCTTTCTAGTCAATACATAGGGTTCCCAAACCATTGTCTCTCCGTCTGACCATTTGTGACTCGTGTTATGAGTTGTCAATGTTGATCACACAAAGTGAACATCTTCAGTCATAGCCAGTGACATATGCATTCTCTTGGTTGGTCAGTGTGCATGCTAGCCACACCGTGCCACTACTTGCTAGTTGACAACTAGTGTTCCCAACCCATGGTTTCCCCCGGTGACCATTTGTGACTCGGGTTAGGAGGTTTCAACGTTGACCACACATTGTGAAATCCATTTGGCCATGGTTAGTGACATATGCCTACTTTGGGTTGTCCCTGTACATAACTACCACGCCGTGTCATTGTGTATCGAAGGTCTTTGTGCTTTCTAGTTGATACCTAGTGTTCCCAAACCGTTGTAAGCCCCTCCGAATATCTGAGACTTGTGTTGTGAGTTGTCAACATCGACCACGTGAAGTGAAACTCTTTGGTCATGGTCAGTGACATATGCATACTTTGGTTAGTCACTGTGCATTATAGCCACACTGTGCCACTACATATTGAAGGTATTTGTACTTGCTAGTCAATAACTAGTATTTAGAAACCATTATCTTCCACTATGACCATGTTCTACTCGTGTCATGAGCTGTGAAAGTTGACCGAACATGGTGACATTCTTTGGTCATGGTCAGTGACATACGCATACCGGGATTGGTCATTGTGCATGGTATTCACACCGTGCCACAATGTATTGAAGTTTAGTGTGCTTGCTAGTTGATATGTGGTGTTCCCAACAAATTGTTTCCCCTGACACTATTTGTGACTCGTATTATGCGTTGTCAGCGTTGACCACACACAGCGGATTTCTTTGGTCATAGGCAGTACATATGCCTACTTTGGTCTGTCATTGTGCATGGTAGACACACCGTGCTACTAGTGATTGAAGGGCGCTGTACTTGTTGGTTGAGAACTGATATTCCCGAACCATTGTTTCCCCCTCTGACTGTTTGTGACTCGTGTTATGGTTGGTGAACGTTGTCCACCCATATTTAAATTCTTTGGTCATGGTCAGTGACATATGCCTAGTTTGGTTGTTTGGTGTGCATAGTAGCCACACCGTGCCACTATGTATTGACGTCATTTGTCCTTTCTAGTCCATGCATAGGGTTCCCAAACCATTGTCTCCCCCTCTGACCATTTATGAATCGTGTTATGCGTTGTCAATGTTGACCACGCATACTGGATTTCTTCGGTCATAGTCAGTGACGTATTCATCCCTTGGTTGGTCAGTGTGCACGCTAGCCAAACCGTGCCACTACTTGCTGAAGTTATTTGTACTCGCTAGTTGACAACTAGTGTTCCCAGCCCATTGTTTCCCCCTCTGACCATTTGTGACTCGTGTTATGAGTTTCCAATACTGACCACACACGGTGAAATTCATTTGGTCATGGTTAGTGACATATGCCTACTTTGGTTTTTCACGGTACATGGTTACCACGCCGTGTCACTACATATTAAAGGTATTTGTGCTTTCTAGTTAATAGCTAGTGTTCCCAAACCATTGTTACCCCCCTTTGACTATCCGTGACTTGTGTTGTGAGTTGTCGACGCTGACCACATGGATTGAAATTCCTTGGTCATGGTATGTGACATATGCATACCTTGGCTCGTCACTGTGCATGGTAGCCACGCTGTGCCACTACATATTGAAGGTATTTGGACTTGCTACTCGATAACTAGTATTCACGAACCATTGTCTTCCACTCTGACCATTTGTGACTTGTGTTATGAGCTGTCAAAGTTTACCACACTTAGTGACATTATTTGGTCATGGTTAGTGACATATGACTACTTTGGTTGGTCATCGTGCATGGCATCCACACCGTGCTACAACTTGTTGACGGTCCTTGTGCTTGCTACTTGATACCTGATGTTCCCAGACCATTGATCCCTTTACCGACCATTTGTGATTCGTACTATGAGTTGTCAACGCTGATCACACACAGCGGATTTCTTTTGAAAAAGGCAGTACATATGCCTACTTTGGTCGGTCATTGTGCATGCTAGCCGCACCGTGCTTACACAGATTGAAGGTCGCTGTACTTGCTAGTTGAGAACTGATATTCCCAGACCATTGTTTCCCCCTCTGACCGTTTGTGACTCGTGTTATGGTTGGTGAATTTTGACCACCCATATTGAAATTCTCCGGTCATAGCCAATGACATATGCCGACTTTGGCTGTTTGGTGTGCATAGCAGCCACACCATGCCACCGCGTATTGAATTCATTTTTCCTTTCTAGTCAATACATGGGGCTCAAAAACCATTGTCTTGCCCTCGGACCATTTGTTACTTGTGTTATGAGTTGTGAACGTTGACCACACATAGTGGACTTCTTCGGTCATAGTCAAGGACATATGCAACCTTTGGTTGGTCACTGTGCACGCTAGCCACACCGTGCCGCTACTTTTCGAAAACCTTTCTACTTGCTAGTTGANTCTCCGGTCATAGCCAATGACATATGCCGACTTTGGCTGTTTGGTGTGCATAGCAGCCACACCATGCCACTGCGTATTGAATTCATTTTTCCTTTCTAGTCAATACATAGGGCTCAAAAACCATTGTCTTGCCCTTGGACCATTTGTTACTTGTGTTATGAGTTGTGAACGTTGACCACACATAGTGGACTTCTTCGGTCATAGTCAAGGACATATGCAACCTTTGGTTGGTCACTGTGCACGCTAGCCACACCGTGCCGCTACTTTTCGAAAACCTTTCTACTTGCTAGTTGATAACTAGTGTTCCGAACCCATTGTTTCCCCCTCTGACCATTTGTGACTCGTGTTATGCGTTTTCAACGTTGACCACACACTGTGAAATTCGTCTGGTCATGGTTACTGACATGTGCCTACTTTGGTTTGTCACTGTACATGGTTACCACGCCGTGTCACTACATCTTGAGGGTCTCTTTGCTTTCTTGTTGATAGCTAGCATTTCTAAACCATTCTTACCCCCTCTGAATATCTGTGACTCGTGTTGTGAGTTGTCAGCATTGACCACATGAAGTGAAATTCTTTGTTCATGGTCAGTGCCATGTGCGTACTTTGGTTGGTCACTGTGCATTGTAGGGACACTCTGCCACTACATATTGAAATTAGTTGTAGTTTCTAGTCGATACCTAGTATTCACAAACCATTATCTTCCACCCTGACCATTTGCGACTCGTGTTATGAGTTGTCAAAGTTTCCAACACTTAGTGACATTATTTGGTCATGGTCAGTGACATATGCCTACTTTGGTTGTTTGGTGTGCAAAGTAGCCATACCGTGCTACTACGTATTGAATTTCTTAGTCCTTTCTAGTCGATACATATGGTTCCTAATCATTGTCTTGCCCTTTGACCATTTGTGACTCGTGTTATGGGTTTTCAATGTTGACCACACATAGTGGACCTCTTCGGTCGTAGACAAGGACATATGCATCCTTTGGTTGGTCACTGTGCACGCTAGCCACACCGTGCCACTCCTTCTGGAAAATCGTTCTACTTGCTAGTTCACAACTAGTGTTTCCAACCCATGGATTCCCCCACTGACCATTTGTGACTCGTGTTATGGGTTTTCAACGTTGACCACACACTGTGAAATTCTTTTGGTCATGGTTACTGACATATGCATACTTTGGTTTGTCACTGTACATGGTTACCACGCCGTGTGACTACGTATTGAGGGTCTCTATGCTTTCTTGTTGATAGCTATAATTCCCAAACCATTGTTACCCCCTCCGAATATCTGTGACTCGTGTTGTGAGTTGTCAACATTGACCACATGAAGTGAAAGTCTTTGTCCATGGTCAGTGCCATGTGCATACTTTGGTTTGTAAATGTGCTTTGTAGTCACATTGTGCCACTACATATTGAAGGTATTTGTACTTGCTAGTGAAAAACTAGTATTCACAAACCATTATATTCCACCCTGACCACTTTTGACTCGTGTTATGAGCTGTCAAAGTTTACCACACATGGTGAGATCCTTTGGTCATGGTCAATGACATATGCATACCTTAGTTGGTCATTGTGCATGGTATCCACACCGTGCCCCAACGTATTGTACCTCCTTGTGCTTGCTATTTGATGCTTGGTGTTCCCAAACCATTGTTTCCCCCTTTGACCCTTTGTGACTCCTATTATGAGTTGTCGATGTTGACCAGACTCAACGGATTTCTTTTGTTAAATGCAGTACATATGCCTATTTTGGTCGGTCATTGTGCATGGTAGCGACACTGTGCTACTACCGACTGAAGGTCGTTGTGCCGTTTGTTGAGAACTGATATTCCCATACCATTGTTTCCTCCCCTGACGGTTTGTGACTCTTGCTATGGTGGGTTAACAACCCATATGGAAATTCTCTGGTCATGGTCAGTGACATATGCCAAGTTTGGAGATTTGGTGTGCATATTAGCCACACCGTGCCACTATGTATTGAAGTTATTTGTCCTTTCTAGTCCATGCATAGGGTTCCCAAACCATTGTCTCTTCCTCTGACCATTCGTGACTTGTGTTATGAGTTGTCAACGTTGACCACACATAGTGGTCATCTTCGGTCATAGACAGGTACTGCTTGGTCTCCTAGGCTCAATATCCCTTCTTCATACGGACTGGGTTGAAGCACTTCTGAAGGAGGCGCTCGTCCTCACCACTCATCACTCTCTTCACCCACTTATCCGACAATGACACAAAGGACTCTATGAGATCTGGCAAACCCCATTTCTGACCTGCGCATCATGTTTTCTCCAGCGTTGACTTCAAACGGGGCTGTCGGAACATTGAAGTGAACACTGGAAATCTCCCTCGGATAATCCAAGTTCCCAATAAGTGCTTCAGGTTCGGCATCGAGCCAACCCAAACCACCTTGCCAATGGATTGATGGTCACGGCCAGTAACTTAAAGGAAAGTCGCCACTAATAACCGCAACCACGTCGCAGTCGCGCCCGGCTAGCGAAGAAGAACGCGTTGCAATATCTTTGTCCTGTTCTCTGATATACTACGGGGGACGTTCATTGCCTCAAATTGACTATAACAGTTCTGCTCATCTTGTTCTCCTTTAGTTCCGCGGCTTTGCTGCCATGTCTTCGCTCTGCTCTCTCCTCGCATTCCCTGTCTTTGCCAGCCCCTCTCAACTCTTCGCTCCGTCACTCTCGCTCCTTTGCTCAGCTCTCTTACTCCGCCAACCATCACTCATCTTGCCGGTACCCTCTCACATCAACTTGTCTACCTCGGTTACCTCGCGTCATAGCCTCATGAGCTTCTGCGACTAAGCTCTCGGACCGCTCTCTCTTATGTCACTCTGCTGATGTACACTTGCATGTCCTGATGCTTATGCGTGCTACTGCTGCTCCTGTCCTTGTGCCTACATTATTCTGACATGGTATCAGAGTTATAGGAAACATCACCTGGAGTCCCGTCTGTGCGTCATCGCTTTGCCGCCATCCTTCCTCTATCGCTTCCACTCGGATTGCGCTACTGCCGCTACCATCGCCGCACTCTTATCCGCTTTGCCCGCAGCTGACATGAGCACCACAGCCTGACAAGTTCTCGCGCTGAAGAAACACATCGTCATCATAAGAAAGCTCTGTACCCATTTCCGCGCTTGTGGCTAGCAACCGGTGACCTTTCGCTCATATGAGCCGCAAGCAACTCTCGAGCCACCACCTGTCATCAACTACCAAGAAGCTTCCTACCGTCTGCCATCCACTGTCCCTCATCACCTCTGCCACCGCAAGCATCTCCTCTTCGCCTCATCAACTTCATCTACTACTTCCTTGCTGTCATCCTCTGTCCGCTTGCGTCCATCATCTCGAGCCGCCCTCTTGCATCGCCTTCTTGCCTCGTCGACATCTGTAGCCAAAATTGCCGCCGTGAGGATATCGAGCACCACCAGTCTTCCTGCTTCCATTTCTGAGCCAACTGGGGAACAAGCCGTCACTCTCCTGACATCAGCAGTCTAGTGCCTCTGCTCGCTGCCTGACTCCCTCTGTCACAACCAACCTCTTCCAACTGACAGGATATCGGACACCACCAGTCTTCCTGCTCCCATTTCCGAGCCAACTGGGGAACAAGCTGTCACTCTCCTGAAATCAAAAGAAGTGGTTGTTTTACTCTACCTCTCTGCCGTGTTGCGCCTCATCTCACCTCTCTCCACCTGCATCGCTCCTTATCTCTCTTCTCCATCATCATCATCAGCCTTCAGTCTTCACATCCCGCATCCTCCCTATGTGCTGCCATCAATCCTCCTTGTCCATTTCGCCGCCTTCTTCGCCTCATCGTCATCTGTCGTTCTCCAGTTGCTACATTGGCATCATCCACACCGCCTCCGCATTGCCACTTCCACATCGACATCATTCCGCAGCGCACGTGGTTCCTCCTGTGTGCCCACTCATTCGTCAATTGCATCCTTTGTTTCTGCATCGCTTTCAGCCTGGCACAAGGATCCGCCCGGTCGCATCGCTTGTTCCGCGACGACCAGCACCCACGCCGAAACTCCCTTCAGCGCACGCAGCTCGCCCCTGCGCCCAATCCGTCATCATCATCAGCTTCCGCTTCAGAAATCATCATCAGCATCTGTGGCCAGCACAAGGATCTGCACAAGGTAGCTGCCCGCTTTGCAGCAGCCTGCACCCACGCCGGTAGCAGATTTATCACGGCGTGTTGGAATATGCCTTCCCCTTGCCGCATCTTACTCCCCTAATTCAGCAACACACGTGGTTTTGTCCCTGCGCCCACTCCATCATCAATCGCTTCTTCTCCATCAGCATCATCCTATGCTGGGCACAACGATCCACCCGGTCCCATCGCCCATTCCGCGATAACCTGCACGTACGCCGAAACTTCAATCGCGCACGTGGTTTTGCCCCTGCACCCAGTCCATCATCAATCGCTCTTCCACTGTCAACATCATCCTCTGTCCGACACAAGGATCCGCCTGGTCGCATTGCTTGAGTTGCGACGACCTGCGGCCACGCTAAACATTTTGTACGAAGTTTCATCCTTGCGCCCACTCACTCATCAATCATTCCTCCTCTCATTCTTCTATCCTCAACCTCACCCAGTGCTTGGCATAAACAACCCGATCTCCTCACCTGCATCACGACGACTTGTACCTACGTCAAATCTCCCTCCTGCACTCAAGGCTCCACAACTATAACGAACCAACTCCTCCATCTGCACTCTTCCTTCGTGCAGGCAAGTCGCCATCCCACACTCAATCACTCGCACTTGCAGCTGAAGAGCAGTCCAACGAAGTCAGTCCACGGGAACTGGATACCACCCGTCTCCCTGCTCAAACCAGGCTAACAGGTGGAACAAGCCGCTATATCCGTGGAACTGACTACTCAGCAGACGGCACCTCTCAGCATTCTCCTGGAACTCAAAGAGTCTGCTGTGGCAGAGCACTCTTTGAGCGTAAGTGTGGCACATCTCCTGCACCCACTACCTCCACCATGATCTCCAAGGGACCATGCCAAGGAGAATGAGCTCTCAGCGGTATCCTCTTGGAACAGTATGATCATCAAGGTCAAATCATCAACCAACCTTGATGAATCAACGGTTCCCCCCGGCACTCCCTACACTGGAACAAACAGCGTGCAACAACACGATCAATGCTCTCCTTCATGCCCAACATTCAGTGAAGCTGATCTACTTCATTGATTGCTCAACACCCAACAGCGCATTGATCCACATTGTCACTCGTATTCCAAAGTCCTTACGGGACTTCCCCCAACTGCACAAGAAAAGAGATTGACCAGCCAAAAGAAGGAACGTTGAATACACACAGTGAAACTCTTTTTATGATATTCAGTGACACAAGCATACTTTGGTTGGTCATTGTGCATGGTAGCCACACCGTGCCACCACTTATCAAAGGTCTTTGTACTTGCTAGTCGATACCGAGTATTCCCAAACCATTCTTTATCCCTCTGCCCATTTTGACTTGTATTATGAGTTGTGAACGTTGACCACACACACTAAACTTGTTTGGTCATGAGCAGTTATGTATTCCTACATGGGTAGGTCATTGTGCATGGTAGCCACAGCGTGCCAATACATAAAAAAAATCTTTGTAATTGCTAGAAGATACATAGTGTTTTGAAACCATGTTTCCCCCCTCTGACCATTTGTTACTCTCATATTATGGGTTGTGAACGTTGACCAACCATATTGGAATTCTTTGGTCATGGTTAGTGACACATGCCTAGTTTGGTTTGTCACGGTACATGGTTACCACGCCGTGTCACTACGTATTGAAGGTCTTTGTGCTTTCTAGTTGATAGCTAGTGTTCCCAAACCATTGTTACCACCCATCTCACACTCACTGACTCGTGTTGTAAGTTGTCAATGCTGACCACATGAAGTGAAATTCGTTGGTCATGGTTAGTGACATATGCATACTTTGGTCGGTCACTGTGCATGGTAGCCACGATGTGCCACTTTGTATTGAAGGTATTTGTACTTGCTAGTTGATAACTAGTATTCGCAAACCATTATCTTCAACCCTGACCATTTGTGACTCGTGTTATGAGTTCTCAAAGTTTACCACACTTAGTGACATAATTTGGTCATGGTCAGTGACATATGCCTACTTTGGTTGGTCATTGTGCATGGCATCCACACCTTGCCACAACGTATTGAAGCTCCTTGTGTTTGCTATTTGATACTTGGTGTTCCCAAACCGTTGTTTCCCCATTCTGACCATTTCTGACTTGTATTATGAGCTGTCAACGTTGACCACACAGAGCGGATTTATTTGGTCAAAGGCAGTACATATGCCTACTTTGGCTGGTCATTGTGCATGGCAGCCACACCGTGCTACTACTGACTGAAGGTCGTTGTACTTGCTAGGTGAGAACTGATATTCCCATCTCATTGTTTCCTCCCATGACCGTTTGTGACTCATGTTATGGTTGGTCAACGTTGACCACCCATATTGAAATTCTTTGGTCATGGTCAATGACATATGCCCAGTTTGGTTGTTTGGTGTACATATTAGCCACACCGTGCCACTAGGAATCGAAGGTCTTTGTCCTTTCTAGTCAATACATAGGGTTCCCCAACCATTGTCTCTCCCCCTGACCATTTGTGACTCTTTTTATGAGTTGTCAATGTTGACCACACATAGTGGACTTCTTCGGTCTTAGTCAGTGACATAAGCATCATTTGGTCGGTCACTGTGCACGCTAGCCACACCGTGCCACTACTTGTTGAAAATCTTTCTACTTGCTACATTATAGCCAGTGTTCCCAACCCATGGTTTAACCCATTGACCATTTGCGACTCGTGTTACGAGTTTCCAATGTTGACCACACACTGTGAAATCAGTTTGGTCATGGTTAGTGACATATGCCTACCTTCGTTTGTCCCTGTACATGGTTACCACACCGTGTCACTGCGCATCAAAGGTCTTTGTGCTTTCTAGTTGATAGCTACTGGTCCCAAACCGTGGTTAGCCCCTTTGAATATCTATGACTCGTGTCGTGAGTTGTCAAGATTGGCCATTTTAAATGAAAGTATTTGGTCAAGGTCAGTGACACATGCATACTTTGGTTGGTCACTGTGCATTGTCGCCACACTGCGCCACTACAAATTGAAGGTATTTGTACTTGCTACTCCATAACTAGTATTCACAAACCATTGTCTTCCACTCTGACCATTTGTGACTCGTGTTATGTGTTGTCAAAGTTTACCACACTTAGTGACATTATTTGGTCATGGTCAGTGACATATGCATACTTTGGTTGGTCATCATGCATGGTATGCACACTGTGCCACGACGTGTTGAAGCTCCTTGTGCTTGCTATTTGATACTTGGTGTTCCCAAACCATTGTTTCCCCCTCTGACCATTTGTGACTGGTATTATGAGTTGTCAACAATGACCACACACGGTGGATTTCTTTGGTCAAAGGCAGTACATATGCCTACTTTGGTCAGTCATTGTGCATGGTAGCCCCACCGTGCTACTACTGTCTGAAGGTCGTTGTACTTGCTAGTTGGTATCTAGTATTCCCAAACCATTGTTTCCCCCTCTGACTATTCGTGACCCATATTATGGATTGTCAACGTTGATCACACATAGTAAAACTACTTGGCCATGGTAAGTGGCACATGCCTAATCTGGTTGGTCATTGTGCATGGTATCCACACCGTTCCACTACTTGCTAGTCAATAAATAGCAAAAGGTTTCTCCCTTTAACACCAGATCGGTTTTTGTTGATTTGTTACGCGTAGGTGCCTTCACAGGAATACTCCCTCCCAGCCCCCTAGAGGGATGTTCTGTGGACGACCTGGAGGACAGATTTGCGACTGCATCATGACACCCCTACCAGGTCGCGAGCCTATTCTACATTGTACGTAGCATAACAGATTTGCGAAGCATTGTCTCCCCCTCTGACCATTTGTGACTCCTATCATGACTTGTCAACGCTGACGACACAAAACAGATTTCTTTGGTCAAAGGTAGTACATATGCCTACTTTGGCTGGTCATTGTGCATGGTAGCCACACCGTGTTTATACTAATTGAAGGTCGCTGTACTTTTCAGTTGAGAACTCATATTCACAGACCATTGTTTCCCCCTCTGACCGTTTGTGGCTTGTGTTATGGTTGGTGAATGTTGACCACTTATAATGAAATTCGTTCACCATGGTCAGTGACATATGCTTAGTTTGGTTATTTGTTGTGCATAGTAGCCACACCGTGCCACTACGTATTGACGTTCTTCGTCCATTCTATTCGATACACAGGGCTCCCAAACCATTGTCTCTCCCTCTGATCATTTGTGACTCCTGTTATGAGTTGTCAATGTTGACCATACATAGTGGACTTCCTCGGTCATAGTTAGTGACGTGTGCATCCTTTGGTTGGTCACTGTGCATGCTAGCCACACCGTGCCACTACTTGTTGAAAATCTGTTTACTTGCTACTTGATAAATACTCTTCCCAACCCATGGTTTTCCTCACTGACAATTAGTGACTCGTGTTTTGAGTTTTCAACGTTGACCACACACTGTGAAATCTGTTTGGTCATGGTGTGTGACATATGCCTACTTTGGTTTGTCCTTGTACGTGGTTACCACGCGGTGTCACTACATATTGAAGGTATGTGTGCTTTCTAGTTAATAGCTAGTGTCCCCAAACCATTGTTACCCCCCTTTGACTATCTGTGACTCTTGTTGTGAGTTGTCAACGCTGACTACATGAAGTGAAATTCGTTGGTCATGGTCATTTACACATGCATACGTTGTGACTCGTGTTATGGTTGGTCAACGTTGACCACCCATATTGAAATTCCCAACCGATGGTTTCCCCCACTGACCATTTGTGACTCGTTTTATGAGTTTTCAACGTTGACCACACGCTGTGAAATCCGTTTGGTCATGGTTAGTGACATATGCCTACTTTGGTTTGTTCATGTACATGGTTACCACGCCATGTTACTACGTATCGAATGTCTTTGTGCTTTATAGTTGACAACTAGTTTTCCCAAACCGTTGTTAGCCCCTCTTAATATCTGTGACTTGTGTTGTGAGTTGTCAACATTGACCACATGAAGTGGAATTCTTTGGTCATGGTCAGTGACATATGCATACTTTGGTTGGTCACTATGCATTGTAGCCACACAGTGCCACTACATATTGATGGTATTTGTACTTGCTAGTCGATAGCTATTATCTAGAAACCGTTACCTTCCACTGTGACCATTTGTGATTCGTGTTATGAGCTGTCAAAGTTTACCACACATGGTGACATTCTTTATTCATGGTTAGTGACATATGCATACCTTCATTGGTCATCGTGCATGGTATCCACACCGTGAAGCAACGAATTGAAGGTCATTGTGCTTGCTAGTTGATACCCGGTGTTCCCAGACAATTGTTTCCCCCTCTGACTATTAGTGACTCATATTATGAGTTGTCAACATTGACCACACACTGTGGATTTATTTGGTCAAAGGCAGTACATATGCCAACATTGGTAGGTCATTGTGCATGGTAGCCAAACCGTGCCACTACTGATTGAAGAGCGTCGTAGTCGCTAGTCAAGAACTGATATTCCCAGACCATTGTTTCCCCCTCTGACCGTTTGTGACTCGTGTTATGGTTGGTGAAAATTGACCACCCATATTGAAATTATTTGGTCATGGTGACTGAAATGTGCCTAGTTTGGTTGTTTGGTGTGCATAGTAGCCACATTGTGCCACTACGTATTGAAGTTGTTTTTCCTTTCTAGTTCATGCATATGGTTTTCAAACCATTGTCCCTCCCTCTGACCATTTGTGACTCGTGTTATGAGTTGTCAATGTTGACCACACACAGTGGATTTCTTTGGTCAAAGGAAGTACATATGCCTACTTTGGTCGGTCATTGTGCATGGTAGCCACACCATGCTACTATTGACTGAAGGTCGTTGTACTTTCTGGTTGGTATCTAGTATTCCCAAACCATTGTTTCCCCCTCTGACAATTCGTGACCCATATTATGGGTTGTCAACGTTGACCACACATAGTAAAATAATTTGGTCATGGTAAGTGGCACATGCCTAATCTGGTTGGTCATTGTGCATGGTAGCCACATCGTTCCACTACTTGTCAAAAGTCTTTGTACTTGCTAGTCAATAAATAACAAAATGTTTCTCTTTTTGACACCAGGTCGGATTTTGTTGATTTGTTACGTGTAGGTGCCTTCGCTGGAATACTCCCTCCGGCCCCCCTAGAGGGATGTTCCATGGATGACCTGGAGGACAGATTTCCGACCGCATTATGACACACCCCTATCCCCCCATGGCTTAGTCTTGAAGGTAGAGTTGAGGTATCACAACACGCCCCCCCCCCCAGGTCGCGAGCCTATTCTATATTACACGTATGAGGATTCAAACCCAGGACCTACCGCTCCTGAATCTAACTCAATAAGCACTAAGCCAACTCAAATGGTGTTCATATGATGTCCAAATGACATTATAAGGGTTCCTATGGGTAAAGGGCATAAAATAAGGGTGTGTAAGATTAGATGGTAGTTTTCAAAGGTATTAATGATGACAAAGTTAGTTCAATCATAAAATTTTGACACAGACGGAATTTCGAATTTTGCAACGTTGAGCTTGAATAACATCTAAACCATTGCTCCGATTGACCAGCCGTAAGAAGGAAAGTTGACTACACAATAAAACTCTTTTTATGATATTAAGTGACACAAGCATACTTTGGTTGGTCATTGTCCATGGAAGCCACACCGTGGCACCCCTTATCAAAGGTCTTTGTACTTGCTAGTCGATACCGAGTATTCCCAAACCATTGTTTCCCCATCTGCCCATTTTTTACTTGTATTATGAGTTGTGAACGTTGACCACACACACTAAACGTCTTTGGTCATGAGCAGTGATGTATGCCTACTTGGATAGGTCAGTGTGCACAGTAGCCACACCGTGCCAATACATACAAAAAAACTTTGTACTTGTTAGAAGATACATAGTGTTTTGAAACCATGTTTTCCCCCTCTGACCATTGGTGACTCATGTTATGGATTGTGAACATTGACCTCCCATATTGAAATTCTTTGGTCATGGTAAGTGACATATGCCTAGTTTGGTTTATTAATGTACGTGGCTACCACGTCGTGTCACTGCGTATTGAAGGTCTTTGTGCTTTCTAGTTGATAGCTAGTGTTCCCAACCCATTGTTACCCCCCTCTGACTATCAGTGACTTGTGTTGTGAGTTGTCAATGCTGACCACATGAGGGGAAATTTGCTGGTCATGGTCAGTGACATATGCCTTCTTTGGTTAGTCATCGTGCATGGTATCCACACCGTGCCACAAACGTATTGAAGGTCCTTGTTCTTGCTAGTTGATACTTGGTGTTCCAAACCATTGTGTCCCCCTCTGACCATTTGTGACTCCTATTATGAGTTGTCAACGCTGACCACACATAGTGGATTTCTTTTGTCAAAGGTAGTCATATGTCTACTTTGCTTGGTCATTGTGCATGGTAGCCACACCGTGCTTATACTGATTGAAGGTTGCGGTACTTGCTAGTTGGAAACTGATATTCACATACCATTGTTCCCCCTCTGACCGTTTGTAACTCGTGTTATGGTTGGTGAATGTTGACCACCCATATTGAAATTCTTTCATCATGGTCAAAGACATATGCCTAGTTTGGTTGTTTGGTGTGCATAGTAGCCACACTGTGCCACTATGTATTGAAGTTGTTTGTCCTTTCTAGTCGATACATAGGGTTTCCAAACCATTGTCTCTCCCTCTGACCTTTTGTGACTCGTGTTATGAGTTGTCAATGTTGACCATACATAGTGGACTTCTTCGGTCATAGTCAATGACGTGTGTATCCTTTGGTTAGTCACTGTGCACGCAAGGCACACCGTGCCACTACTTGTTGAAAATCTTTCTACTTGCTAGGTGATAACTAGTGTTCCCAGTCCATTGTTTCCCCCACTGACCATTTCTGACTTGTCTGATGAGTTTTCAATGCTGACCACACACTGTGAAATCCGTTTGGTCATGGTTTGTGACTTATGCCTTCTTTGGTTTGTCATCGTACATGGTTACCACGCGGTGTCATTATGTATTGAAGGTCTTTGTGCTTTCTTGTTGACAGCTGGTGTTCCCGAACCATTGTTAGCCCCCGCAGACTATCGGTGAGTCGTGTTGTGAGTTGTAAATGTTGACCACATGAAGTGAAATTATTTGTTCATGGCTAGTGCCATATGCATACTTTGGTTGGTCACTGTGCATTGTAGCCTCACTATGCCACTACATATTGAAGGTATTTGTACTTGCTAGTTGATAACTAGTATTCACAAACTATTATCTTACACCCTGACCATTGATGGCACATGTTATGAGTTGTCAAAGTTTACCACACATGGTGACATTCCTTGATCATGGTGAGTGACATATGCATACCTTGGTTCCTCATCGTGCATGGTATCTACACCGTGCCACAACGTATTGTAGCCCCTTGTGCTTTCTATTTGATACTTGGTGTTCCCAAACCATTGTTCCCCCCTCTCACCATTTTTGACTCGTATTATAAGTTGTCGACGTTGACCAGACACAACGGATATCTTTCGTCAAAGGCAATACATATGCCTACTTTGGTCGGTCATTGCGCATGGTAGCCGCACCATGCTACTACAGACTGAAGGTCGCTCTACTTGCTAGTTGAAAACTGATATTCCCAACCCATTGTTTCCCCCCCCCCTTGACCGTTTGTGACTTGTGTTATGGTTGGTCAACATTGACCACCCATATTGAAATTCTATGGTCATGGTCAGTGACATATGCCTAGTTTGGATGCTTGGTGTGCATATTTGCCGTGCCGTGCAACTACGTATTGAAGTTATTTGTCCTTTCTAGTCCATGCATAGGGTTCCTAAACCATTGTCTCTCCCTCAAACCATTCGTGACACGTGTTATGAGTTGTCAATGTTGACCACACACAGTAGAGTTATTTGGTCAAATGTAGTACATATGCCTGCTTTGGTCGGTCATTGTGCATGGCAGCCACACTGTGCTTTTACTGATTGAAGGTTGCTGTACTTGCTAGTTGGGAACTGATATTCATAGACCATTATTTCCCCCGCTCATCGTTTGTGACTCGTGTTATGGTTGGTGAATGTTGACTACCCATATTGAAATTATTTCATCATGGTCGGTGACATATGCCTCCTTTGGTTGTTTGGTGTGCATAGTAGCCACACCGTGCCACTACGTATTGAAGTTATTTGGCCTTTCTATTCAATACATATGGTTCCCAAACCATTGTCTCTCCCTCTGATCATTTGTGACTCGTGTTATGAGTTGTCAATGTGGACCATACACACTGGACTTCTTTGATCATGGTCAGTGACATATGCATACTTTGGTTGGTCATCGTGCATGGTATCCACACCGTGCCACAACGTATTGAAGCTCCTTGTGCTTGCTATTTGATACTTGGTGTTCCCAAACCATTCTTTCCCCCTATGACCATTTGTGACTGGTATTATGAGTTGTCAACATTGACCACACACGGTGGATCTCCTTGGTCAAAGGCAGTACATGTGCCTACTTTGGTCGGTCATTGTGCATGGTAGCCACACCGTGCTACTACTGACTGAAGGTCGTTGTAATTTCTGGTTGGTATCTAGTATTTCCAGACCATTAGCTCCCTCTCTGACAATTTGTGACCCATATTATGGGTTGTCAACGTTGACCACACATAGTAAAATCATTTGGTCATGAGAAGTGGCACATGCCTAATCTGGTTGGTCATTGTGCATGGTAGCCACACCGTTCCACTACTTGTTAAAATTCTTTGTACTTGCTATTCAATAAATAACAAAATGTTTATGCCTTGGACACCAGGTCGGTTTTGTTGATCTGTTACGCGCAGGTGCCTTTACTGGAATACTCCCTCCCACCGCCCTAGAGGGATGTTCCGTGGACGACCTGGAGGACAGATTTGCAACCGCATTATGACACCCCCCCCCCCCCCCCCCATGGCTTAGGCTCGATGGTAGAGTTAAGGTATCACAACACGCTCCCCCCCCCAGGTCGTGAGCCTATTCTATACTGCGGGTATGAGGATTCAAACCCAGGACCTACCGCTCCAGAATCTAACTCTATAAGCACTAAGCCAACTCACATGGTGTTCATACGATGTCCAAATGACATGATAAGAGTTCCTATGGGCAAAGGGCATAAAATAAGGGGGTGTAAGATTAGATGATAGTTTTCAAAAGTATGAATGATAACAAAGTTAGTTTCATCATAAAAAATTGTAGAGACGAAATTTCAAATTTTGCACCTTCGAGCTTGGATAACCTCTCAACCATTGCTCTGATTGACCAGCCGTAAGAAGGAAAGTTGACTACACTCAGTGAAACTCATTTTATGATATTCAGTGACACAAGTATACTTTGGTTGGTCATTGTCCATGGTAGCCACTCCGTGGCACCACTTATCGAAAGTCTTTGTACTTGTTAGTCGATACCGAGTATTCCCAAACCATTGTTTCCCTCTCTGCGCATTTTTGACTTGTATTAAGAGTTGTGAACGTTGACCACAGACACTAAACTTCTTTGGTCATGAGCAGTGATGTATGCCTACTTGGGTAGGTCATTGTGCACGGTAGCGACACCATGCCAATGCATACAAAAAAATCTTTGTACTTGCTAGAAGATACATAGTGTTTTGAAACCATGTTGTCCTCCTCTGACCATTTGTGACTCATGTTATGGATTGTGAACGTTGACCACCCATATTGAAATTCATTGGTCATGGTTAGTGACATATGCCTAGTTTGGTTTGTCACTATACGTGGCTACCACGCCGTGTCACTACGTATTGAAGGTCTTTGTGCTTTCTAGTTTTTAGCTAGTGTTCCCAACCTATTGTTACCCCCCTCGGACTATCAGTGACTCGTGTTGTGACTTGTCAATGCTGACCACATGAAGTGAAATTCGTTGGTCATGGTCAGTGACATGCATACTTTGGTTGGTCACTGTGCATGGTAGCCATGCTCTGCCACTACATGTTGAAGGTATTTGTACGTGCTAGTCGAAAACTAGTATTCACAAACCATTATCTTCCACCCTGACCATTTTGGACTCGTGTTATGATTTGTCAAAGTTTACCGCACCTAGTGACATTATTTGGTCATGGTCAGTGACATATGCCTACTTTGGTTGGTCATCGTGCATGGTATCCACACCGTGCCACAAACGTATTGAAGGTCCTTGTGCTTGCAAGTTGATACTTGGTGTTCCCAAACCATTGTCTCCCCCTCTGACCATTTGTGACTCCTATTCTGAGTTGTCAACGCTGACCACACACAGCGGATTTCTCTGGTCAAACATAGTCACATGCCTACTTTGACCGGTCATTGTGCATGGTAGCCAGACCGTGCTTACACCGATCGAAGGTTGCCGTACTTGCTAGTTGAGAACTGATATTCACAGACCATTGTTTCCCCCTCTGACCATTTGTGACTCGTGTTATGGTTGGTGAATGTTGACCACCGATATTGAAAGTCATTCATCATGGTCGGTGACCTATGCCTAGTTTGGTTGGTTGGTGTGCATAGTAGCCACACCGTGCCGATATGTATTGAAGTTCTTTGTCTATTCTAGTCAATACGTAGGGTTTCGAAACCATTGTCTCTCCCTCTGACCATTTGTGACTCGTGTTGTGAGCTGTCAATGTTGACCATACATAGTGGACTTCTTCGGTCATAGTCAGTGACGTGTGCATCCTTTGGTTGGTCACTGTGTACGCTAGCCACACCTTGCCACTACTTGTTGAAAATATTTCTACTTGCTAGGTGATAACTAGTGTTCCCAACCCATGGTTCCCCCCACCGACCATTGTTGACTCGTTTTATGAGATTTCAACGTTGAGGACACACTGTGAAATCCGTTTGGTCCTGGGTTGTGACATATACCTACTTTGGTTTGTCACCGTACATGGTTACCACACCTTGTCATTACGTATCAAAGGTCTTTGTGCTTTTTTGTTGACAGCTAGTGTTCCCAAACCATTGTTAGTCCCCTCGGACTAGATGTGACTCGTGCTGTGAGTTGTAAATGTTGACCACATGAAGTGAAAATCTTTGTTCATGGCCAATGACATATGCATACTTTGGTTGGTCAACGTGCATTGAAGCCACACTATGTCACTACATATTGAAGGTATTTGTACTTGCTAGTATATAACGAGTATTCACAAACCATTATCTTCCACCCTAACCATTTGTGACTCGTAGTATGAGTTGTCAAAGTTTACCACACTAGGTGAAATTACTTGGTCATGGTCAGTGACATATGCCTACTTTGGTTGGTCATCGTGCATGGTATCCACACAGTGCCACAATTTATTGAAGGTCCTTGTGCTTGCTAGTTGATACGTGGTTTTCCCAAACCATTGTCTCCGCATCTCACCATTTGTGACTCCTATTTTGATTTGTGAACGCTGACCACACATAGCGGATTTCTTTGCTCAAAGGTAGTACATATGCCTACTTTGGTCGGTCATTGTGCACGGTAGCCACACTGAGCTTATACTTCTTGGAGGTTGCTGTACTTGATANTAGAGTTTCCAAACCATTGTCTCTCCCTCTGACCATTTGGGACTCGTGTTGTGAGCTGTCAATGTTGACCATACATAGTGGACTTCTTCGGTCATAGTCAGTGACGTGTGCATCCTTTGGTTGGTCACTGTGTACGCTAGCCACACCTTGCCACTACTTGTTGAAAATCTTTCTACTTGCTAGGTGATAACTAGTGTTCCCAACCCATGGTTCCCCCCACCGACCATTGTTGACTTGTTTTATGAGTTTTCAACGTTGACGACACACTGTAAAATCCGCTTGGTCCTGGTTTGTGACATATACCTACTTTGGTTTGTCACCGTACATGGTTACCACGCCTTTTCATTACGTATCAAAGGTCTTTGTGCTTTTTTGTTGACAGCTAGTGTTCCCAAACCATTGTTAGCCCCCTCGGACTATATGTGACTCGTGTTGTGAGTTGTTAATATTGACCACATGAAGTGAAAATCTTTGTTCATGGCCAATGACATATGCATGCTTTGGTTGGTCAACGTGCATTGTAGCCACACTATGTCACTACATATTGAAGGTATTTGTACTTGCTAGTCGATAACTAGTATTCACAAACCATTATCTTCCACCCTAACCACTTGTGACTCATACTATGAGTTGTCAACGTTTACCACACTAGGTGAAATTACTTGGTCATGGTCAGTGACATATGCCTACTTTGGTTGCTCATCGTGCATGGTATCCACACCGTGCCACAATTTATTGAAGGTCCTTGTGCTTGCTAGTTGATACGCGGTGTTCCCAAACCGTTGTCTCCCTATCTCACCATTTGTGACTCCTGTTTTGAGTTGTCAACGCTGACCACACACAGCGGATTTCTTTGCTCAAAGGTAGTACATATGCCTACTTTGGTCGGTCATTGTGCACGGTAGCCACTCTGAGCTTATACTTCTTGGAGGTCGCTGTACTTGATAGTTGATAACTGATATTCACAGACCATTGTTTTCCCCTCTGACTGTTTGTGACTCGTGTTATGGTTGGTGAATGTTGACCACCCATATTAAAATGATTTCATCATGGTCGGTGACATATGCCTAGTTTGGTTGTTTGGTGTGCATAGTAGCCACATCGTGCCACTATGTATTGAAGTTCTTTGTCCTTTCTAGTCGATACATATGGTTCCGAAACCATTTGCTCTCCCTCTGGCCATCTGTGACTCGTGTTATGAGTTGTCAATGTTGACCATGCATAGTGGACCTCTTCGGTCATAGTCAGTGATGTGTGCATCCTTTCGTTGGTCACTGTGCATGCTAGCCATACCGTGCCTCTACTTGTTGAAAATATTTCTACTTGCTAGTTGATAACTAGTGTTCTCAACCCATGGTTTTCCCCACTGACCATTTGTGACTCGTGTTATGAGTTTTCAACGTTGACCACACACTGTGAAATCCGTTTGGTCATGGTTTGTGACATATGCCTACTTTGGTCTGTCACTGTTCATGGTTACCACGCCGTTTCATTACGTATCAAAGGACTTTGTGCTTTCTTGTTGACAACTAGTGTTCCCAAACCATTGTTAGCACCTTCTGACTATCTCTGACTCGTGTTGTGAGTCGTAAGTGTTGACCACATGAAGTGAAATTCTTTGTTCATGGTCATTGACATATGCATACTCTGGTTGATCACTTTGCATTGTAGCCACGCTGTGCCACTACACATTGAAGATATTCGTGCTTGCTAGTCAATTACTAGTTTTTACAGACCATTATCTTCCACCCTGACCGTTTGTGACTCCTGTTATGAGTTGTCAGAGTTTACCACACTTGGTGACATTATTTGGTCATGGTCAGTGACATATGCCTTCTTTGGTAGGTCATCATGCATGTTACCCACACCGTGCCACAACGTATTGAAGCTCCTTGTGCTTGCTGTTTGATACTCGGTGTTCCCAAACCATTGTTTCCCCATTTTTACCATTTGTGACTCGTGTTATGAGCTGTCAACACTGACCACACACAATGGATTTATTTGGTCAAAGGCAGTACATATGCCTACTTTGGTCGGTCATTGTGCATGGTAGCCACACCGTGCTACTACTCACTGAAGGTCATTGTACTTACTTATTGAGAACTGATATTCCAATAGAATTGTTTCATCCCCTGACCGTTTGTGACTCGTGTTATGGTTGGTCAACGTTGACCACCCATATTGAAATTCTCTGGTCATGCTCAGTGACATATGCCTAGTTCGGTTGGTTGGTGTGCATAGTAGCCACACCGTGCTACTACGTATTGAAGTTTTTTGTCCTTTATAGTCAATACATATGGTTCCCAAACCATTGTCCCTCCCTCTGGCCATTTGTGATGCGTGTTATGAGCTGTCAATGTTGACCATGCATGGTTGACTTATTCGGTCATAGTCAGTAATGTGTGCATCCTTTGGTTGGTCACTGTGCATGCTAGCCACACCGTGCCACTACTTGTTGAAAATCTTTCTACTTGCTAGGTGATAACTAGTGTTCCCAACCCATGGTTCCCCCACTGACCATTTGTGACTCGTGCTATGCGTTTTCAACGTTGACCACACACTGTGAAATCTTTTTGGTCATGGTTAGTGACATATGCCTACTTTGGTTTGTCCCTGTACATGGTTACCACTCTGTGTCACTGCGTATTGAAGGTCTTTGTGCTTTCTAGCTGATAGGTAGTGTTCCCAAACCGTGGTTCGCCCCTTTGAATATTTGTGACTCGTGTTTTGAGTTGTCAACATTGACCACATGAAGTGAAATTCTTTGGTCATGGATAGTGACATGTGCATACTTTGGTTGGTCACTGTGCATTGTAGCCACACTGTGCCACTACATATTGAAGGTATTTGTACTTGCTTCTCGATAACTAGTATTCAGAAACCATTGTCTTCCACTCTGACCATTTGTGACTTGTGTTATGAGCTTTCAAAGTTTACCATACTTAGTGACAATATTTTGTCATGGTCAGTGACATCTGCGTACTTTGGTTGGTCATCGTGCATGGCATCCACACTGTGCCACAACGTATTGAAGCTCCTTGTTCTTGCTATTTGATCCTTGGTGTTCCCAAACCATTGTTTCCCCCTCTGACTATTCGTGACTCGTATTATGAGTTGTCAACGTTGACCACACACGGTGGATTTCTTTGGTCAAAGACAGTACATATGCCTACTTTGGTCAGTCATTGTGCATGGTAGCCACACCTTGCTACTAGTGACTGAAGGTCGTTGTACTTGCTAGTTGGTATCTAGAATTCCCAAACCATTGTTTCCCCCTCTGAAAATTCGTGACCCATATTATGGTTTGTCAACGTTGACCACACATAGTAAAATTATTTGGTCATGGTAAGTGGCACATGCCTAATCTGGTTGGTCATTGTGCATGGTTGCCACACCGTTCCACTACTTGTTGAAAGTCTTTGTACTTGTTAGTCAATAAATAGCAAAAGGTTTCTCCGTTTGACACCAGGTCGGTTTCTGTTGATTTGTTACACGTAGGTGCCTTTACTGGAATACTCCCTCCCACCCCCCGAGTGGAATGTTCCGTGGACTACCTGGAAGACAGATTTGAGACTGCAGTATGACAACCCCCTGCCCCTCCCACAGCCTAGGCTCGAAGGTAGAGTTGAGGTATCACAACACGCCCCCCCCCTCCCAGGTCGCGAGCCTATTCTATTGTGCGCGTACGAGGATTCATACCCTGGACCTACCCCTCCAGAATCGAAGTCTTTAAGCACTAAGCCAACTCACATGGTGTTCATATAATGTCCAAATGACAATATAAGGGTTCATATGGGTACAGGGCATAAACCAAGGTGGTGTAAGATTAGATGGTACTTTTCAAAAGTATGAATGATAACAAAGTTTGTTTAATCATAAAAGATTGACGCAGACGGAATTTCAAAATTTGCAACTTCGAGCTTGAATAACCTTTCAACCATTGCTCCGATTGCCCAGCCGTAAGAAGGAGTGTTGACTACACACGGTGCAACAAGTTTTATGATATACAGTGACACAAGCATACTTTGGTTGGTCATTGTGCATGGTAGCCACACCGTGCCACCACTTATCGAAAGTCTTTGTACTTGCGAGGTCGATACCGTGTATTCCCAAATCATTGTTTCTCCATGTGTCCATTTTTTACTTGTATTATGAGTTGTGAACGTTGACCACACACACAAAACTTCTTTGGTCATAAGCAGTGATGTATGCCTACTTCGGTGGGTCATTGTGCATGGTAGCCACACCGTGCCAAGACATCCAAAGAATCTTTGTACTTGCTAGAACATACATAGTATTTTAAAACCATTTTCTCCCCCTCTGACCATTTGACACTAATGTTATGGGTTGTGAACTTGACCACCCATATTGAAATTCGTTTGTCATGGTTAGTGACATATGCCTAGTTTGGATTGTCAGTGTACATGGTTACCACGCCGTGTCACTACCTATTGAAGGTCTTTGTGCTTTCTAGTTGTTAGCTAGTGTTCCCAAATCATTGTTACCCCCCATCTGACTTTGAGTGACTTGTGTTGTGAGTTGTCAATGCTGACCACATGAAGTGAAATTCTTTGGTCATGGTTAGTGACATATGCATACTTTGGTTGGTCACTGTGCATGATAGCCACGCTGTGCCACTACATATTGAAGGTATTTGTACTTCCTAGTCGATAACTAGTATTCAAAAACCATTATCTTCCACCCTGACCATTTGTGTCTCGTGTTAAGATTTGTCAAAGATTACCATACTTAGTGACATTATTTCGTCATGGTCAGTGACATATGCCTCCTTTGGTTGGTCATCGTGCATGGTATGCACACCGTGCCACAACTTATTGAAGGTCCTTGTGCTTGCTAGTTGATACCTGGTATTCCCAAACCATTGTCTCCACCTATGACCATTTGTGACTCCTGTTATGAGTTGTCAACGCTGACCACACACAGCGAATTTCTTTGATCAAAGGTAGTACATATGCCTACTTTGGTCGGTCATTGTGCATGGTAGCCACACCGTGCTTATACTGATTAAAGATTGTTTTTCTTGCTACTTGATAACTGATATTCACAGACCATTGTTTCCCCCTCTGACCGTTCTTGGCTCGTGTTATGGTTGGTGAATGTTGACCACCCATATTGAAATTCTTTCATCATGGTCGGTGACATATGCCTAGTTTGGTTGGTTGGTGTGCATAGTAGTCACACCGTGCTACTACGTATTGAAGTTCTTTGTCCTTTCTAGTCGATACATATGGNAAGATTTGTCAAAGATTACCATACTTAGTGACATTATTTCGTCATGGTCAGTGACATATGCCTCCTTTGGTTGGTCATCGTGCATGGTATGCACACCGTGCCACAACTTATTGAAGGTCCTTGTGCTTGCTAGTTGATACCTGGTATTCCCAAACCACTGTCTCCACCTATGACCATTTATGACTCCTGTTATGAGTTGTCAACGCTGACCACACACAGCGAATTTCTTTGATCAAAGGTAGTACATATGCCTCCTTTGGTCGGTCATTGTGCATGGTAGCCACACCGTGCTTATACTGATTAAAGGTTGTTTTTCTTGCTACTTGATAACTGATATTCACAGACCATTGTTTCCCCCTCTGACCGTTCTTGGCTCGTGTTATGGTTGGTGAATGTTGACCACCCATATTGAAATTCTTTCATCATGGTCGGTGACATATGCCTAGTTTGGTTGGTTGGTGTGCATAGTAGTCACACCGTGCTACTACGTATTGAAGTTCTTTGTCCTTTCTAGTCGATACATATGGTTCCCAAACCATTGTCCCTCCCTCTGGCCATTTGTGACGCGTGTTATGAGCTGTCAATGTTGACCATGCATGGTGGACTTTCTCGGTCATAGTCTGTAATGTGTGCATCCTTTGGTTGGTCACTCTGCACGCTAGCCACACCGTGCCACTACTTGTTGAAAACATTTCTACTTGCTAGGTGATAACGGGTGTTCCCAACCCATGGTTTCCCCACTGACCATTTGAGACTCGTGTTATGAGTTTTCAACGTTGACCACATACTGTGAAATCTGTTTGGTCATGGTTTATGACATATGCCTACTTTGGTTTGTCACTGTACATGGTTACCATGCCGTGTCATTACGTATTGAAGGTCTTTGTGCTTTCTTGTTGACAGCTAGTGTTCCCAGTCCATTGTTAGCACCCTCTGACTAGCTGTGACTCATGTTGTGAGTCGTAAATGTTTACCACATGAAGTGAAATTCTTTGTTCACGGTCAGTGACATATGCATACTTTGGTTGGTCACTGTGCATTGTAGCCACACTGTGCCACTACATATTCAAGGTAGTTGTACTTGCTAGTTGATAACTAGTATTCACAAACCATTGCCTTCCATCCTGACCATTTGTGACTCGTGTTATGAGTTGTCAAAGTTTACCACACTTAGTGACATTATTTGGTCATGGTCAGTGACATATGCATACTTTGGTTGGTCATTGTGCATGGTATCCACACAGTGCCACATTGTATTGAAGCTCCTTGTGCTTGCTATTCGACACTTGGTGTTTCCCAGCCATTGTTTCTCCCTCTGACCATTTGTGACTCGTATTATGAGTTGTCAACGTTGACCACACACGGTGGATTTCTTCGGTCAAAGACAATACATATGCTGACTATGGTCAGTCTTTGTGCATGGTAGCCACACCGTGCTACTACTGACTGAAGGTCGTTGTACATGCTAGTTGGTATCTAGTATTCCCAAACCATTGTTTCCCCCTTTGACTATTCGTGATTAATATCATGGGTTGTCAACGTTGACCACACATAGTATAATTACTTGGTCATGGTAAGTGGCACATGCCTAATCTGGTTGGGCATTGTGCATGGTATCCACACCGTTCCACTACTTGTTGAAAGTCTTTGTACTTGCTAGTCAATAAATAGGAAAAGGTTTCTCCTTTGACACCAGGTCGGTTTTTGTTGATTTGTTATGCCTAGGTGCCCTCACTGGAATACTCCCTCCCAGCCCCCGAGAGGGATGTTCCGTGGACGACCTGGAGGACAGATTTCCGACTGCATTATGACACCCCCCCACCCCCCCCTCCCGGCTTAGGCTTGAAGGTAGAGTTGAGGTATCACAACACGGCCGCCCCCCCCTCCCCCCATGTTGGAGCCTATTCTATATTGCGCGTACGAGGATTCAAACCCAGGACCTACCGCTCCAGAATCGAACTCTATAAGCACTAAGCCAACTCACATGGTGTTCATATGATGTCCAAATGACATTACAAGGGTTCATATAGATAAAGGGCATAAAATAAGGTGATGTAAGATTAGAGAGTAGTTTTCAGAACTATGAATGATAACAAAGTTAGTTTAATCATAACATTTGACGCAGATGGAACTTCAAGATATGCAACCTTCAGCTTGAATAACCTCTCAACCATTCCTCCGATTGAGCAGCCGTAAGAAGGAAAGTTTACTACACACAGTGAAACTCTTTTTATGATATTCAGTGACACAAGCATACTTTGGTTGGTCATTGTCCATGGTAGCCACACCGTACCACCACTTATCAAAGGTCTTTGTACTTGCTAGTCGATACCGAGTATTCCCAAACCATTGTTTCTCCCTTTACCCATTTTCACTGGTATTATCAGTTGTGAATGTTGACCACACACTCTAAACTTCTTTGGTCATGAGCAGTGATGTATGCCTACTTGGATAGGTCATTGTGCACGATAGCCACAGCGTGCCAATACATACAAAAAATCTTTGTACTTGCTAGAAGATACATAGTGTTTTGAAACCTTGTTTTCCCCCTCTGACAATTTGTGACTCATGTTATGGGTTGTGAACGTTGACCACCCATATTGAAATCATTTGGTCATGGTGAGTGACATATGCCTAGTTTGGTTTGTCACTGTACGTGGTTACCACGCCGTGTCACTACGTATAGAAGGTCTTTGTGCTTTCTAGTTTATAACTAGTGTTCCCAAACCATTGTTACCCCCCTATGACTATCAATGACTCATGTTGTGAGTTGTCAACGCTGACTACATGAAGTGAAATTCGTTGGTCATGGTCAGTAACATATGCATACTTTGGTTGGTCACTGTGCATGATAGCCACGCTGTGCCACTGTATATTGAAGGTATTTGTACTTGCTACTCGATGAATTGTATTCACAAACCATTGTCTTCCACTGTGACCATTTGTGACTCGTCTTATGAGTTGTCAAAGTTTACCACACTTAGTGACATTATTTGGTCATGGTCATTGACATATGCCTACTTTTGTTGGTCATCGTGCATGGTATCCACACCATGCCACAAATTATTGAAGGTCCCTTTACTTGCTAGTTGATACCTGGTGTTCCCAAAGCATTGTCTCCCCCTCTGACCACTTGTGACTCCTATTATGAGTTGTCAACGCTGACCACACACAACGGATGTCTTTGGTCAAAGGTAGTACATATGCCTACTTTGGCCAGTCATTGTGCATGGTATCCACACTGTGCTTGCTGCTTGAAGGTCGCTGAACATGCTAGTTGAGAACTGATATTCACATACCATTGTTTCCCCTTCTGACCGTATGTGACTTGTGTTATGGTTGGTGAATGTTGACCACTTATAGTGAAGTTCTTTCATCATGGTCAGTGACATATTCCTAGTTTGGTTGTTTGGTGTGCATAGTAGCCACACCGTGCCACTACGTATTGAAGTGATTTGTCCATTCTAGTCCATACATAGGGTTCCCAAACCATTGTCTCTCCCTCTGATCATTTGTGACTCGTGTTATGAGTTGTCAATGTTGACCGTACATAGTGGACTTCTTCGGTCATAGTCAGTGACCTGTGTATCCTTTGGTTGGTCAATGTGCACGCTATCCACACCGTGCCAATAGTTGTTGAAAATCTTTATGCTTGCAAATTAATAACTAGTGTTCCGAACCCATGGTTTCCCCCACTGACCATTTGTGACTCGTGTTCTGAGTTTTCACCGTCGACTACACACTGTGAAATCTGTTTGGCCATGGTTTATGACATATGCCTACTTTGGTTTGTCACTGTACATGGTTACGACGCGTTTTCACTACATATTGAAGGTATGTGTGCATTCTAGTGAATAGCTAGGGTTCCCCAAACCATTGTAACCCCCCTTTGACTATCTGTGACTTGTGTTGTGAGTTGTCAACGCTGACCACATGAAATGAAATTCGTTGGTCATGGTTAGGTAAATGCATACTTTGGTTGGTCACTGTGCATTGTAGCCACACTGTGCTACTGCATATTGAATGTATTTGTACTTGCTACTCGATAACTAGTATTCACAAACCATTGTCTTCCACTATGACCATTCATGACATGTGTTATGAATCGTCAACGTTTACCACACTTACTGACATTATTTGGTCATGGTCAGTGACATATGCCTACTTTGGTTGGCCATAATGCATGGTATCCACACTGTGCCACAACGTATTGAAGTGCTTGCTAGTTAATACCTGGTGTTCCCAAACCATTGTCTCCCCCTCTACCCATATGTTCCCAAACCGTTATGAGTTGTCAAAGTTGATCACACACAGTGGATTTCTTTGGTCAAAGGCAGTACATATGCCTTTTTTGGTCGGTCATTGCGCAGTGCTAATACTGATTGGAGGTCTCTGTATTTGCTAGCTGATAACTGATATTCCCAGACCATTGTTTCCCCCTCTGACCATTTGTGACTTGTGTTATGGTTGGTGAATGTTGACCACCCATTGTGAAATTCGTCGGTCATGGTCAGTGACATATGCCTAGTTTGGTTGTTTGGTGTGCATAGTAGCCACACCGCGCCACTACGTATTGAAGTTCGTTGTCCTTTCTGGTCAAATCATTGGGTTCCCAACCCATTGTCTCTCCATTTGACCATTTGTGACTCCTGTTATGAGTTGCCAATGTTGACCACACATAGTGGACTTCTTCGGTCATAGTCAGTGACATATGCATCCTTTGGTCGGTCACTGTGCAGGCTAGCCACACCGTGCCACTACTTGTTGAAAATATTTCTACTTGCTTGTTGATAACTAGTATTCCCAACCCATGGTTTCCCCCACTGACAATTTGTGACTCGTGTTATGAGTTTTCAACGTTGACCACACACTGTGAAATCCGTTTCGTCATGGTTAGTATCCTATGCCTACTTTTGTTTGTCACCGTACATGGTTACCACGCCGTGTCACTGCATATTAAAGGTATTTGTGCTTTCTAGTTAATAGCTAGTGTTCCCAAACCATTGTTACCCCCGTTTGACTATATGTGACTCATGTTGGTGTTGTCAACGTTGACGGCTTGAAGTGAAGTTTGTTGGTCATGGTCAGTGACATATGAATTCTTTGGTTGGTCACTGTGCATAGTAGCCACGCTGTGCCACTACACATTGAGGGTATTTGTACTTGCTACTCGATAACTAGTATTCACAAGGCATTGTCTTCCACTCTGACCATTTGTGCCTTGTGTTATGATCTGTCAAAGTTTACCACACATAGTGATATTATTTGGTCATGGTCACTGACATATGCCTACTTTGGTTGGTCATTGTGCATGGTATCCACACCGTGCCAGAACGTATTGAAGCTCCGTGTGCTTGCTAGTTGATACCTAGTGTTCCCAACCCATTGTTTGCCCCTCTGACCATTTATGACTCGTATTATGAGTTGTCAACATTGACCACACACGGCGTATTTCTTTGGTCAAAGGCAGTACATATGCCTATTTTGGTCTGTCATTGTGCATGGTAGCAACACCGTGCTACTGCTGACTGAAGGTCGGTGTACTTGCTAGTTGAGAACTGATATTCCCATAGCATTGTTTCCTCCCCTCACCGTGTGTGACTCGTGTGATGGTTGGTCAACGTTGACCACCCATAGTGAAATTCTATGGTCATGGTCAGTGACATGTGCCTATTTTGGTTGTTTGGTGGGCATATTAGCCACACTGTGCCACTACATATCGAAGTTCTTTTTCCTTTATAGTCAATACATAGGGATCCCAAACCATTGTCTCTCCCTCTGACCATTTGTGACTCGTGTTATGAGTTGTCAACGTTGACCACACATAGTGGACTTCTCCGGTCATAGTCAGTGACATATGCATCCTTTGGTTGGTTACAGTGCATGATAGCCACACCGTGCCGGTACTTGTTGAAAATACTTCTACCCGCTAGTTGATAACTAGTGTTCCCAACCCATGGTTCCCCCCACTAACCATTTGTGACTCGTATTATGAGTTTTCAATATTGACCACACACTGTGAAATCCGTTTGGTTATGGTTTGTGACATATTCCTACTTTGGTTTGTCACTGTACATGGTTACCATGCAATGGCCTTACGTGTCAAAGGTATTTGTGCTTTCTTGTTGACAGCTAGTATTCCCAAACCATTATTAGCCCCCTCTGACTATCTGTGACTCGTGTTGTGAGTTGTAAATGTGGACAACATGAAGTGAAATTCTTTGTTCACGGTCAGTGACATTTGCATACTTTGGTTGGTCACTGTGCATTGTAGCCACACTGTGCCACTACACGTTGAAGGTCTTTGTACTTGCTAGTCCATAACTAGTATTCACAAACCATTATCTTCCACCCTGATCATTTGTGACTCGTGTTATGAGTTGTCAAAGTTTACCACACTTCGTGACATTATATGGTCATGGTCAGTGACATATGCCTACTTTAGTTGGTCAATGTGCATGGTATCCATACCGTGCCACAACGTATTGAGGCTCCTTGCGCTTGCTATTTGATACTTGGTGTTCCCAAACCAGTGTCTCCCCCTCTGACCATATTTGACTTGTATTATGAGTTGTCAATGTTGACCACACACAGTGGATTTCTTTTGGTCAAAGGCAGTACATATGCCTACTTTGGTCGGTCATTGTGCATGGTAGCCACACCATGCTATTACTGACTGAAGGTCGTTGTACTTGCTAGTTGAGAACTGATATTCCCATAGCATTGTTTCGTCCCTTGACCGTTTGTGACTAGTGTTATGGTTGGTGAAGCATATTGAAATTCTCTGGTCATGGTTAGTGACATATGCCTATATTGTTTGTTTGATGTGCATAATAGCCACACCGTGCCACTACGTATTGAAGTTCTTTGTCCCTTCTAGTAGATAAATAGGGTTCCCAAGCCATTTTCTCTCCCTCTGACCATTTGTGACTCCTGTTAGGAGTTATCAATGTTGACCACATGAAGTGAAATTATTTGTTCATTGTCAGTGACATATGCATACTTTGGTTTGTCACTGTGCATTGTAGCCACATTGTGCCATTCATATTGAATGTATTTGTACTTGCTAGTCAATAGCTAGTATTCACAAAGCTCCTTGTGCTTGCTATTTGATACTTGGTGTTCCCAAACCATTGTTTCCCCCTTTGACCATTTGTGACTCGTATTATGAGTTGTCGACATTGACCAGACACAGCGGATTTCTTTTGTCAAAGGCAGTACATATGCCTTTTTTGGTCGGTCATTGGCATGGTAGCCAGACCGTGCTACTACTGACTGAAGGTCGTTGTACTTGCTATTTGAGAACTGATATTCCCAAACCATTGTTTCCTCCCCTGACCGTTTGTGGCACGTGTTATCGTTGGTCAACGTTGACCACCCATATTGACAATTTCTGGTCATGGTCAGTGAAATATGCCTAGTTAAGTTGTTTGGTGTGCATATTAGCCACACCGTCCCACTACGTATTGAAGTTATTTTTCTTTTATAGTCCATGCATAGGGTTCCCAACCCATTGTCTATCCCTCTGACCAGTCGTGACTCGTGTTATGAGTTGTGAATGTTAACCACACACAGTGGAATTATTCGGTCATAGTCAGTGACATATTCATCCTTTTGTTGGTCACTGTGCAGGCTAGCCACACCGTGCCACTACTCGTTGAAAATATCCCTACTTGCTCGTCGATAACTAGTGTTCCCAACCCATGGTTTCCCCCACTGACCATTGGTGACTCGTGTTATGAGTTTTCAACGTTGACCACACACTGTGAAATCCATTTGGTCATGGTTTGTAACATATGCCTACTTTGGTTTTTCACTGTACATGGTTACCACGCCGTGTCGTAATGTTTCGAAGGTCATTGTGCTTTCTTGTTGACAGCTAGTGTTCCAAAACCATTGTTAGCCCCCTCTGACTAGATGTGACTCATGTTGTGAATTTTACATTTTGACCACATGAAGTGAAATCATTTGTTCATGGTTAGTGACCTGCATACTTTCGTTGGTCATTGTGCATTGTAGCTACACTTAGCCACTACATATTGAAGGTACTTGTACTTACTAGTTGATAGCTAGTATTCACAAACCATTATCTTCCACCCTGACCATTTGTGACTCGTGTTATGAGTTGTCAAAGTTTACCACACTTAGTGACATTATTTGGTCATGGTCAGTGACATATGCCTACTTTGGTTGGTCATCGTGCATGGTATCCACACCGTTCCACAACGCATTCAAGCTCCTTGTGCTTGCTATTTGACACTTGGTGTTCCTAAACAATTGTTTCCCCCTCTGACTATTTGTGACCCGTATTATGAATTGTCAACGTTGACCACACACGGTGGATTTCTTTGGTCAAAGGTAGTACATATGCCTACTTTGGTCGGTCATTGTGCATGGTAGCCACACCGTGCTACTACTGACTGAAGGTCGTTGTACTTGCTAGTTGAGAACTAGTATTCCCATATCATGGTTTCCTCTCCTGACCGTTTGATACTCGTGTTATGGTTGGTCAACGTTGACCACACATATTGAAATTCTCTGGTCATGGTCAGTGCCATATGCCTAGTCGTGTTGTTTTGGTGTGAATGTTAGCCACACTGCGCCACTACGTATTGAAGTTCTTTGTCCTTTCTAGTCGATACACTGGGTTCCCAAACCATTGTCTCTCTCTCTGACCATTTGTGACTCGTGTTATGAGTTGTTAATGTTCACCACACATATTGGACTTCTTCGGTCATAGTCAGTGACATATGCATCATTTGGTTGGTCACTGTGCATGCTAGCCAAACCGTGCCACTACTTGTTGAAAATATTTATACTTGCTAGTTGATAACTAGTGTTCCCAACCCATGGTTTCCCCAACTGACCATTTGTGACTCGTGTTATGACTTTTCAACGTTGACCACACACTGTGAAATCCGTTTGGTCATGGTCACTGACATATGCCTACTTTGGTTTGTTCATCTACATGGTTACCACGCGGTGTCACTACATATTGAAGATCATTGTGCTTTCTAGTTAATAGCTAGTGTTCCCAAACCATTGTTACCCCCCTTTGACTATCCGTGACTCGTGTTGTGAGTTGTCAACGCTGACCACATGAAGTGAAGTTTTTTGGTCATGGTCAGTTACACATGCATACTTTGGTTGGTCAATATACATGGTAGCCACGCTGTGCCACTACAGATTGAAGGTATTCGTACTTGCTACTCGATAAGAAGTATTCACAAGCAATTGTCTCCCACTCTGACCATTTGTGACTCGTGTTATGATTCATCAAGGTTTACCACACTTAGTGACATTATTTGGTCATGGTCTGTGACATATGCCTACTTTGGTTGGTCATGCTGCGTAGTATTCACATCGTGCCAAAATGTATTGAAGCTCCTTGTGCTTGCTAGTTGATTCTTGGTGTTCCCAACCCATTGTTTCCCCCTCTGACCATTTGTGACTCGTATTATAAGCTGTCAACGTTGACCAGACACGGTGTATTTCTTTGGTCAAAGGAAGTACATATGCCTACTCTGGTCGGTCATTGTTCATGGTAGCAACACCGTGCTACTACTGACTGACGGTCGTTGTACTTGCTAGTTGAAAACTGATATTCCCATAGCATTGTTTCCTCCCCTGACCGTGTGTGACTCGTGTTTTGGTTGGTCAACGTTGACAACCAATAGTGAAACTCTCTGGTCATGGTCAGTAACAAATGCCTAGTTTGGTTGTTTGGTGTGCATATTAGCCATACCGTGCCACTACGTATCGAAGTTCTTTGTCCTTTCTAGTCAATACATAGGGTTCCCAAACCATTGTCTCTCCCTCAGACCATTTGTGACTCGTGTTATGAGTTGTCAGTGATGACCACACATAGTGGACTTCTTTGGTCATAGTCAGTGACATATGCTTCCTTTGGTTGGTCACTGTGCACGATAGCCACAACGTGCCACTACGTGTTGAGTATATTTCTACCGCTAGTTGATAGCTAGTGTTCCCAACCCATGGTTTCCACCACTGACCATTTGTCACTCGTGTTATGAGTTTTCAACGTTGACTACACTATATGAAATCCGTTTGGTCATGGTTAGTGACATATGCCTATTTTGTTTGTCACTGTACATGGTTACCACGCCGTGTCACTGCGTATTGAAGGTCTCTATGCTGTCTTGTTGATAGCTAGTGTTCCCAAACCATTGTTACCCCCTCTGAATATCTGTGACTCGTGTTGTGAGTTGTCAACATTGACCACATGAAGTGAAATTCTTTGTTCATGGTCAGTGACATATGCATACTTTGGTTGGTCACTGTGCATTGTAGTCACACTTTGCCACTACATATCGAAGGTGTTAATACTTGCTACTCAATAACTAGTATTCACAACCCATTATCTTCCACCCTGACCATTTGTGATTCGTGTTATGAGTTGTCAAAGTTTACCACACATGGTGACATTCTTTGGTCATGGTCAGTGACATATGCATACCTTGGTTGGTCATCGTGCATGGTATCCACACGGTGCCACAATGTACTGTAGATCCTTGTGCTTTCAATTTGATACTTGGTGTTCTCAAACAATTGTTTCCCCATCTAACCATTTGTGACTCGTATTATGAGTTGTCGATGTTGACCAAACACAACGACTTTCTTTCATCAAAGGCAATACCTATGCCTACATTGGTCGTTCATTGTGCATGGTAGCCACACTGTGCTACTACTGACTGGAGGTTGTTGTACTTGCTAGTTGAGAACTGATATTCCTGAACCATTGTTTCCTCCCATGACCGTTTGTGACTCGTATTATGGTTTGTCAACGTTGACCACCCATATTGAAATTCTCTGGTCATGGTCAGTGACATATGCCTAGTGTGGATGTTTGGTGTGCATATCAGCCACACCATGCCACTACGTATCGAAGTTATTTGTCCTTTATAGTCCATGCATAGGGCTCTCAAACCAATGTCTCTCCCTCTGACCATTCGTGACTCGTGTTATGAATTGTGAATGATGATCACACACAGTGGACTTCATCTGTCATAGTCAGTGACGCATTCATCCGTTGGTTGGTCGCTGTGCGCGCTAGCCACATTGTGCCACTACTTGTTAAAGTTCTCCATACTTGCTAGTTGATAACTAGTGTTCCTAACCCATTGTTTCCCCCTCTGACCATTAGCGACTCGTGTGATGAGTTTTCAATGTTGACCACACACTGTAGAATATGTCTTGTCATGGTTAGTTACATATGCCTACTTTGGTTTGTCACTGTACATGGTTACCACGCCGTGTCACTACGTATTGAGGGTATTTGTGCTTTCTAGTCAATAGCTAGTGTTCCCAAACCAATGTTACTCCCCTTTGACTATCTGTGACTCGTATTGTTAGTTTTCAACGATGACCACATGAAGTGAAATTTGTTGGTCATGGTCAGTGACATATGCATACTTTGGTTGGTCACTATGCATGGTAGCCATGTTGTGCCACTACATATTGGAGGTATTTGTACTTGCTAGTCGATATGTAGTATTCACAAACCACTATCTTCCACCCTAACCATTCGTGACTCGTGTTATNTCTGTGACTCGTATTGTGAGTTTTCAACGATGACCACATGAAGTGAAATTTGTTGGTCATGGTAAGTGACATATGCATACTTTGGTTGGTCACTATGCATGGTAGCCATGTTGTGCCACTACATATTGGAGGTATTTGTACTTGCTAGTCGATATGTAGTATTCACAAACCACTATCTTCCACCCTAACCATTCGTGACTCGTGTTATGAATCGTCAACGTTTACCACAGTTAGTGACATTTTTCGGTCATCGTCAGTGACATATGCCTACTTTTGTTGGTCATTGTTCGTTGTATCCACACCATGCCACAACCTGTTGAAGTTCCTTGTGCTTGCTAGATGATACCTGGTGTTCCCAAACCATTGTCTCCCCCTCTGACCATTTGTGACTCCTAATATGAGCTGTCAACGCTGACCACGCACAGCGGATTTCTTTGGTCAAAGGTAGTACATATGCCTACTTTGGTTGGTCAATGTGCATGGTAGCCACACCATGCTTATACTGATTGAAGGTCGCTGTACTTGCTAGTTGAGAACTGATAGTCACGGACAATTTTTTCCCCCTCTGACCGTTTGTGACACGTGTTATGGTTGGTGAATGTTGACCACGCATATTGAAATTCTTTCATCATGGTCGGTGACATATGCCTAGTTTGGTTGTTTGGTGTGCATAGTAGCCACACCGTGCCACTACGTATCGGAGGTCTTTGTCCTTTCTAGTCAATTTATATGGTTCTCAAACCTTTGTCTCTCCATCTGACCATTTCTGAATCGTGTTATGAGTTGTCAATGTTGACCATACATAGTGGACTTTTTCGGTCATAGTCAGTGACGTGTGCATCCTTTGGTTGGTCACTGTGCACGCTAGCCACACTGTGCCACTACTTGTTAAAAATCTTTCAACTTGCTAGTTGATAACTAGTGTTCCCAACCCATGGTTTCCCCCAATGACCAGTTGTGANACGTATTGAAGCTCCTTGTGCTTGATATTTGATACTTGCTCCCAAACCACTGTTTCCCCCTCTGACCATTTGTGCCTCGTATTATGTGTTGTCAACGTTGACCACACACAGCGGATTTATTTGGTCAAATGGAGTACATATGCCTACTTTGGTCGGTCATTGTGCATGGTAGCCACACCGTGCTACTACTGACTGAAGGTCGTTGTACTTGCTAGTTGAGAACTGCTATTCCCATGGCATTGTTTCCTCCCCTGACCTTTTGTGACTCGTGTTATGGTTGGTAAACGTTGACCACCCGTATTCAAATTCTCTGGTCATGGTCGGTGACATATGCCTACTTTGGTTGTTTGGTGTGCGTATTAGCCACACCGTGCTACTACGTATCGTGGTTCTTTGTCCTTTATAGTCGATACATAGGGTTCCCAAACCATTGTCTCTCCCTTTGACTATTTGTGACCTGTGTTATGAGTAGTCAATGTCGACCACACATTGTGGACTTCTTCGGTCATAGTCCGTGACATATGCATCCTTTGGTTGGTCACTGTGCACGCTAGCCACACCGTGCCATTTCTTGCTGAAATTCTTTCTACTTGCTTGTTGATAACTTCTGTTCCCATCCCATTGTTTCCCCCACTGACCATTTGTGACTCGTGTTATGAGTTTTCAACGTTGACCACACACTGTGAAATCCGTTTAGTCACGGTTTGTGACATATGCCTACTTCGGTTTGTCACTGTACATGGTTACCATACCATGTCATTACGTATCAATAATATTTGTGCTTTCTCGTTGACAGATACTGTTCCCAAACCATTGTTAGCCCCCTCTCACTATCAGTAACTCGTGTTGTGAGTCGTAAATGTTGACCACATGAAGTGAAATTCTTTGTTAATGGTCAATGACATATGCATACTTTGGTTGGTCACTGTGCACGCTAGCCACACTGTGCCACTACTTGTTAAAAATCTTTCAACTTGCTAGTTGATAACTAGTGTTCCCAACCCATGGTTTCCCCCAATGACCAGTTGTGAGTCGTGTTATGAGTTTTCAACGTTGACCACACACTGTGAAATCCGTTTAGTCATGGTTTGTGACATATGCCTACTTCGGTTTGTCACTGTACATGGTTACCATACCATGTCATTACGTATCAACAATATTTGTGCTTTCTCGTTGACAGATAGTGTTCCCAAACCATTGTTAGCCCCCTCTCACTATCAGTAACTCGTGTTGTGAGTCGTAAATGTTGACCACATGAAGTGAAATTCTTTGTTAATGGTCAATGACATATGCATACTTTGGTTGGTCATTGTGCACTGTAGCCACGCTCTACCACTACATATTCAAGGAATTTGTACTTGCTAGTCAATCAATAGCATTCACAAACCATTATCTTCCACCATGACCATTTGTGACTTGTGTTATGAGTTGTCAATGTTTACCACACTTAGTGACATTTTTGGGTCATTGTCAGTACGTATGCCTTCTTTGGTTGGTCATCGTGCATGGTATCCACACCGTGCCACAACGTATTGAAGCTCCTTGTGCTTGATATTTGATACTTGCTCCCAAACCACTGTTTCCCCCTCTGACCATTTGTGCCTCGTATTATGTGTTGTCAACGTTGACCACACACAGCGGATTTATTTGGTCAAATGGAGTACATATGCCTACTTTGGTNTGTTATGAGTAGTCAATGTCGACCACACATTGTGGACTTCTTCGGTCATAGTCCGTGACATATGCATCCTTTGGTTGGTCACTGTGCACGCTAGCCACACCGTGCCACTTCTTGCTGAAATTCTTTCTACTTGCTTGTTGATAACTTCTGTTCCCAACCCATTGTTTCCCCCACTGACCATTTGTGACTCGTGTTATGAGTTTTCAACATTGACCACACACTTTGAAATGTGTTGGTCATGGTTAGTGACATATGCCTACTTTGGTTTGTCCCTGTATATAGTTACCACACCGTGTCACTACAGATTGAAGGTTTTTGTGCTTTCTAGGTAATAGCTAGTGTTCCCAAACCGTTGTTAGCCCCTCTGAATATGTCTGACTCGTGTTGTGAGTTGTCAACATTGACAACATGAAGTGAATCTTTTTGGTCATGGTTAGTGACATATGCATAATTTGGTTGGTCACTGTGCATTGTAGCCACATTGTGCCCCTACATATTGAAGGTATTTGTAGTTGCTACTCAAAAACTAGTTTTCACAAACCATTGTCTTATACTCTGACCATTTGTGACTCGTGTTATGCGTTGTCATAGTTTACCACACTTAGTGACATTATTTGGTCATGGTCAGTGACATATGCTTACTTCGGTTGGTTATCGTGCATGGTATCCACACCATGCCACAATGTATTGAAGCTCCTTGTGCTTGCTATTTGATACTTGGTGTTCCCAAACCATTGTTTCCCCCTCTGACCATTTGTGACTCGTATTATGAGTTGTCAATCTTGACCACACACGGTGGATTACTTTGGTCAAATGCAGTACATATGCCTACTTTGGTCGGTCATTGTGCATGGTAGCCACACCGTGCTACTATTGACTGAAGGTCGTTGTACTTGCTAGTTGGTATCTAGTATTCCCAAACCATTGTTTCCCCCTCTGACAAGTTGTGACCCATATAATGGGTTGTCAACGTTGACCACACATAGTAAAATTGTTTGGCTATGGTAAGTGGCACATGCCTAATCTGGTCGGTCATTGTGCATGGTGGCCACGCCGTTCCACTACTTGTTGATATTCTTTGTACTTGCTAGTCAATAAATAGCAAAATGTTTCTCCCTTTGACACCAGGTCGGATTTTGTTGATTTNCCCCCCCCCCCTTCAAAGGTCACGAGCATATTCTATATTGCGCATACGAGGAATCAAACCCAGGACCTAAGCCAACTCACATGGTGTTCATATGATGTGAAAATGACAGTAAAGGGGTTCATATGGGTAAAGGGCATAAAATAAGGGGGTGTAATATTAGAGGGTAGTTTTCAAAATAGTGTATGATAACAAAGTTATTTCAATCATAAAAAATTGATGCAGACGGAAATTCAAATTTTGCAGCTACGAGCTTGAATAACCCCTCAAGCATTGCTCCGATTAACCAGCCGTAAGAAGGAAAGTTGACTACACACAGTGAAACTATTCTTATGATATCCAGTGACACAAGCATCATTTGGTTGGTCATTGTGCATGGTAGCCACACCAAGCCACCACTTCTCGAAGGTATTGTACCTGCTAGTCGATACCGAGTATTCCCAAACCATTGTTTCTCCCTCTGCCCAGTTTTGAGTTGTATTACGAGTTGTGAACGTTGACCACACACACTAAACGTCTTTGGTCATGAGCAGTGATGTATGCCTATTTAGGTAGGTCATTGCACACGGTAGCCACACCGTGCAAATAGATCCGAAATATATTTGTACTTGCTATAAGATACATAGTGTTTTGAAACCATGTTTCCCCCCTCTCACCATTTGTGACGCATGCTATGGGTTGTGAACGTTGACCACACATATTTAATTTCTTTGGTCATGGTTGGTGACATGTGCCTAGTTTGGTTTGTCACTGTACGTGGTTACCACGCCGTGTCACTACGTATTGAAGGTCTTTGTGCTTTCTAGTTGATAGCTAGTGTTCCCAACCCATTGTTACACCCCATCTGACAATCAGTGACTCATGTTGTGAGTTGTCAACGCTGACCACATGAAGTGAAATTAATTGGTCATGGTCAGTGACATATGCATAATTGGGTTAGTCACTGTGCATGGTAGCCACGCTGTGCCACTACATACTGTAGGTATTTGTACTTGCTAGTCGATAACTAGTATTCACAAACCATTCTTTTCCACCCTGACCATTCGTGACACGTGTTATGAGTTGTCAAAGTTTACCATGCTTAGTGACATTATTTGGTCATGGTCAGTGACATATGCATACGTTTGTTGGTCATCGTGCATGGTATCCACACCGTGCCACAACTTATTGAAGGTCCTTGTGCTTGCTAGAGGATACATGGTGTTCCCAAACCATTTTCTCCCCCTCTAACCATTTGTGACTCCTATTATGAGTTGTCAACGCTGACAACACACAGCGGATTTCTTTGGTCAAAGGTAGTACATATGCCTACTTTGGTCGGTCATTGTGCATGGTAGCCACACCGTGCTTATAGTGATTGAAGGTCACTTTACTTGCTACTTGGGAACTGATATTCACAGACCATTGTTTCCACCTCTGACCGTTTGTGACTCGTTCTTTGTTTGGTGAATGTTGACCACCCATATTGAAATTCTTTCATCATGGTCGGTGACATATGCCTAGTTTGGTTGTTTTGGTGTGCATTGTAGCCACACTCTGCCACTATGTATTTAAGTTCTTTGTCCTTTCTAGTGGATACATATGGTTCCCAAACCATTGTCTCTCCCTCTGACCAGTTGTGACTCCTGTTATTAGTTGTCAATGTTGACCATACACAGTGGACTTCTTCGGTCATAGTCAGTGACGTGTACATCATTCGGTTGGTCATTGTGCATGCTAGGCACACCGTGCCACTACTTGTTGAAAATCTTTCTACTTGCTAGTTGATAACTGGTTTTCCCAACCCATGGTCTCCCCCGCTGACCATTTGTGACTCGTGTTGTGAGTTCTCAACGTTGACCACACACTGTGAAATCCATTTGGTCATGGTTTGTGACATATGCCTACTTTGGTTTGTTACTGTACATGGTTACCACGCCGTGTCATTAGGCATCGAAGGTCTTTCTACTTTCTTGTTGACATATAGTGTTCCCAAACCATTGTTAGCCTCCTCTGACTATCTGTAACTCGTTTTGGGAGTCGTAAATGTTGACCACATGAAGTGAAATTCCTTGTTCCAGGTCCGTGACATATGCATACTTTGGTTGGTCACTGTGCATTGTAGCCACACTGTGCCACTACCTATAGAAGGTATTTGTACTTGCTATTCCATAAATAGTATTCACTAACCATCATCGTCCACCCTGACCATCTGTGACCCGTGTTATAAGTTGTCAAAGTTTACCACACTTAGTGACATTATTTGGTCATTGTCAATGACATATGCCGACTTTGGTTGGTCATCGTGCATGGTATCCACACCGTGCCACAACGTATTGAAGCTCCTGGTGCTTGCTATTTGATACTTGGTGTTCCCAAACCATTCTTTCCCCCTCTGACCATTTTGACTCGTATTATGAGTTATCAACGTTGACCACACTTAGCGGATTTATTTGGTCAAAGGGAGTACATATGCCTACGTTGGTTGGTCATTGTGCATGGTAGCCACACCGTGCTACTACGGACTGAAGGTCGTTGTACTTGCTAGTTGAGAACTGCTATTCCCATAGCATTGTTTTCTCCTCTGACTGTTTATGAATCGTGTTATGGTTGGTCAACGTTGACCACCCATATTGAAATTCCTTCGTCATGGTCAGTGACATATGCCTAGTTTGGTTGTTCTGTGTGCATACTAGCCGTACTATGCCACTACGTATTGAAGTTCTTTGTCCTTTCTAGTCAATACATAGGGTTCCCAAGCCATTGTCTCTCCCTATGACCATTTTTGACTCGTGTTATGAGTGGTCAATGTTGACCACACATAGTGGACATCTTCGGTCATAATCAGTGACATATGCATCCTTTGGTTGGTCACTGTGCACGCTATCCATGCCGTGCCACTGCTTGTTGAAAATCTGTCCACTTGCTAGTTGATAACTAGTGCTCCCAACCCATGGTTTCCCCCACTGACCATTTGTGACTCGTGTTATGAGTTTTGTACGTTAACCACACACTGTGAAATCCGTTTGGTCATAATTAATGACATATGCATACTTTGGGTTGTCCGTGTACGTGGTTACCATACTGTGTCACTACGTATTGAATGTCTTTGTGCTTTCTAGTCGATAGCTAGTGTTCCCAAACCGTTGTTAGCCCCTCTGAATATCCGTGACTTGTGTTGTGAGTTGTCAACATTGACCACATGAAGTAAAA